>LPNX010506133.1:110921-137955 GCA_001517045.1 Pseudotsuga menziesii
GAATGAACATGATAAGGTATTACTCAATAAGGTGAATCCTATGTGCTTATTCATTGTATAATTGTCCTATATTTAAGAAGGGTAATACATATCAATATCTTTTATTTATTTTTCTTGTGAATTAAGTTAGTTGTATTTTGGATCAATGATAGATTTTTCATGTAAATTGAGTTAGTTGCATTTGGGACCAGTGATGAAGTTAGGACATGAGGATTTAAACTCAATGTAGTTTTCTTATTTTTAGGAGTGGGTAGTTATTCTAGTGGGAATTTTCAATCCACCTTATCTTTATTATTTTTATTGGTTGTTAATTAGTGTGAGCTTAACTACTTAGCCAATGGAAGGAACTTCTCCTTCAATATCCAAATGTATTTAAGAACATGTATTTCCTCCTAGGATGTCACATAAGGGGGTCAGGGTATCTACATCTTCGTAGACTTTAACATTAAAATCATTGCATGAAGGGGGTCCCTTGTCCCACAAACAATTATTTAGATTATTATTATCATTATTATTAGTATTTCCTTAACCACCATGAACATCAAGATCATATTATTATGTACATGCTCATTTGAATACATTGAATTTGTTCCAATAATTTGACTACCTTATTAGTTTATTGATGTGTTGTTTTGAAAACTACAATAAGATGTATTTTAATGATTGCACTAAATGAGCTACATTAATAAAAATTGTTGGATGGAATCCTATGTAATAATTTGTTGCAACTATTAGACCATGTTATGCTTTATTTTAGTTGTACTAAATATGCAAGAGTGAGCCATGCATTAATCATGGTTTTACATGTGTATAATATGTACAGTCATCCAAGTAACTACTTTTACATGTCCATCTCTGTAAAGATGGAATGCAGTGGACAAGTGGACACTAATACATTTGGGTCGATTTTTCCATTAAATATTTCCATGTTTTGAACATTTGTGGATTAATACTTCATTTTTTTATCATGGCGGAAAAACCGTGGTAATTTCGACGTTTTTTAATTTTTGACGAACTTTCATCTCTATATCGACAATATATGGCTATATTTGCACACCTACCAAACCAATGCCATATTTCAATGACTCTTGGATGTTTACGCATAGGTCAACTCATGCATTTTCGTCCACATCTAACTAACAAGATATCGCTATTTGCATAATGGAGTAAACTTGTTATGGGTGAGAAGTGAATTCCAGCCCTCCCTTGGTTCATATTCTCAGTTCATATTCAAGCCAGCAAGCATGAAGCTAGGGCTGAACATCAAAGAAAAATCTTTCTTCTATCTTATGTCCGATCATAGAGAGAAATCCTGAAATGGAAACCCTCAATAATAATAAAATAGATTTTCTTTTTTTCCCTGGCAGTTACATCTTTTTTCTTGGGTCTGGATTTGACTGGATATATGTGGTATAGTATTTTATGTATATGATAGAAGTCGCCTATAACCCCACCTTAGGCCATCCATGTGCCCTTATATTTTGCATAGAGACGTTTATACTTGTTCATATATGATGTCGCTATGGATAAATAGTAATTTCCATGAAACTGACTACCTCATTGCAGCTATATCTACTACTGCAACCTAGTTACCTATACGATGTCAGCATAGATAAATTTACCTTTTATATTGCCAGTGGTCTATTGATTAAACTATGCTAGAGAGTGAAATCAAATTGAAAGCCAGTTTACAATTCCTTTGTGGGAGCATGCCAAGCTGTATCACTTAGCACATTTGCTATAGTTACAACAAGGTTCTTGGTGATTGATTGAGTGGGGATTGAGCCCGGATTTCTTTATCAACCATATCCAAAACTAGAGAGATCATTCATACTCTGCAAAAATCATCTGGTCATAAATTCATAAAAGGTAAGCATGCATCCTTTTTTGGGGGATACAAACTAACATTGAGGCTCAAAATAATAGTTTTATTCTTCGATTCATGTACCTTACGAATGAATTTAACAACCCTACAACTCCCTCCTTTTATTTAAACCAGAGTAACTACAACAAGAGGGTCCAGTCAACAATAAATCTAGCCAATTCATTTTTGTTTATAGACCCAATGCTCCACTAAGCTGTTGGTCATTGACACAGTGTTAGTTACTTTCCACAGTAGAAGGACAACTTTCATTTGGACCATTTGGGCCACCTAGTGTTCCAATACCCAAACTATCAAGGTATCCTTATGAGTAAATCAAAGGCCATTGCACAACACTTGTTGGAATCAATGAAAACTTCAGTCTGTTAAACACAATGCTCACTAAGAGGGGGGATGAATCAGTGAACTAAGGCTTCAACTCAATTTCAAATTTTTCTACCAATCTTATCATGGCCGCAGCCATCTCTGTCATCAAGTTTGCTTGTCTATTGTCATGTCACCATCTCCTTTTCATCTTTGGACCAACATCTTTGTCTTGCCCAAATCATCTTCAAATGACAACATAATGGTTCATTTGACTCTCTAGATGTTCCATGCTTTTCATGCTTTCTTTTCAATGTCATTATGCATGTCCTTAGTCATCTTTTTCCTTCATGTCTAGTTCCAATTACACCTTGCCATGTCATCATGATTAGACACCTCTTCGAATCTATGTTTGTTATTTATTATTTTAATGAAATAATCAATTAAAACTTCTTCTAAACATTGCATCTCTCCAATAGTAAGATGTGTCTCTTAAAAACTCTGTCTTAATTCTTTTTATTAAAATTCTATTTATTTTTCTAAATACATTCCTGTAGCTTCTTATTTAATAAACTATGTTTATTGTTTTTCACTAACTTTGCAGGTCCATCTTTTACATATATATATAATCTAAACTGAAAGTATGGTTGGATAGCCACCTCAACAAGGATAAGATCCATGTCACCTTTTGAACTTTTTCATACACATGCATCATCTAGAGATCATTTGAAAATAGGCTTCCAAACTGTTTAATTTAACACTTAGACAAAATTGTTTTTAACTTGTAAAAGCAATCTTTCTTCTACTTTGGCAGATTGATTTCTCCCTCGTGTGATCACCATAAGGAAACCTATAAGCATGGATAGATAGCTATTTCAACAATGAACAAGACCATTTCACAAGATAAATCTATTAACACACACACAAACTCTGGCAAGCATTTCAAAATAGCTTCTCAACCTCTTTTGAACATCAAAACATATTTCTTCCCATTTTGGTAGACTCCTATTTCATACGTGTGAACACTCTATGGAGACCTAAATTCAGGAGCAGATGGAAAACTTACCAAAGAATGGATCCATGACATTTGATAAATTTACTTGCACAAAGACAGCCCTTGGTGGGAATTTCCAACTGACCTCTCAAACACTTGTTTTTAACACTTGGTCAATTTTATTTTCTTCTCACTATGTAAAATATTATTTTTCCTATTTTTGGAAGATTGATGTTTTGCATATGAGACCATCATAAGACAACTTGAAGGTATGGTTGGATAGTTAGTTCACCAAGGAACATGACTATGTTACCTAATGAATTTTATCATCAAAATAACCCCTCCTTGCAAGAATTTCAAAATCCCTTTTCAATTTCCTGAATCTAACACAACCAATTTTCTTGTGTTCTTAAAATGCAAAATAATATTTTTCTTACTTTTGGCATATTTATATCTTTGTCATAAAACACTCCATGGGATAACTGAGACCATGGTTAGATGCACCCATCAAAAATATATAGCATAAAACTTTTATATTATTTTTCTCATCATCCTATGAGATAGGGAGGGAATTTCCCTGAGGCCACTGAGGCAATTTTGCCAGGACTGGAATAGTGCAAAATAGCCTAAAACTCTATTTTGGTATACCATTATCTTTGTCATCAAACATCTTTTTTGAGAACTGAGACCATGGTGAGATAGACTCTTCAACAAGATGTAGGATGATAGCTTCAGATAATTTTTATCATACACCTATAAGCTACGACGGGCATTATCCCAGGGCCACATGAGCCAATTTTTCTAACACTTTGAAAATTTTCTAAGTCTAGTCCAATCTGCCTAAAACACTGTTTTGGCAGGTTCATAACTTCTTCCTCAGCTACTTCTAAGACAATCTGAAGTCATGGTCAGGTAGGAAAAATATCAATCTACAAGACCCCCATATGGTGCGGGCATTCTCTTTAACACACAATTTGTGGCGGGCTTTTTCTTAAGGCTACCTGAGCCAGTTTTCCAATACTTAGTCATTTTCAGGAATTTCTCCAAAATTTATTCTGAAACCTCATTTTGGAAGATTCAACTTTTTCTTTATACATGCATAAGGATAAATAATACCATGGTTAGGTAGAAAAACCAACACACTACAAGACCCCCATGTGCTGCAGGAATTTACTCTAACCCATAATTTAGGTTGAGTATCTTCATAAAGCTACTTAGCCATTTTTGCTTACTCTGGCACAAACCAACATTTTGGTAGGTCCATAACTTCTCCCTTAGGCACTTTCAGGAAAAACGGAAGACATGGTCAGGCAGGAAAAACAACAATCTATAGGAACCCCATGTGGTGCGTGCATTTATATTCTCCTATAAATTATGGTGCACATTTCCCTAAGGCAATTTTTAATAAGTTCCCCATACTTGGTCATTTTCCTGTTTTTCACCAAATTACCATATTTTTCCAGAATGATTGTCATTAATGTTGTCATCAATGACAATCCTATTCATCAAAGTCTTCATGTTTTTATTTATAGAAATTGGTATGTAATATACTGCATTCAAAAATATACTTATATCTAATGTATTTGACAAGTTACTGTTTGGTATGGTGTAGATAAGACAATTACTTGTCACTACAAGGATTTTTCACTATGAATGAAAATGCAAGGAAGCTTGCTCAATTTAGAGCAGAAGTAGAGGCGACAGGAGATGGAAAATGTTATTTCCATTGCTCTGATTGTAGGGGCTTGGTAGTAGTTGGTAACGATATGATAGTTTGGGGATTTTGACTAAGTGTTGAAAAATTTCCCTAAAGCAGCTGCCTTATGAAAATGACCACCATAATTCATAAGAAGAAGAAAATTCCCACGATGACCTTCCATCCCATATTTTGTTGAAATATCTATCTGACCATGGCCTCGGTTCTTAGAAAAACTCCTTAAATAAGAAGATACAGGTCTCCCAAAAGAAGGATTTTTGGTCAAATTAGTCACAATTGCTTTAGGAAAATGCCTGCCATAACTTGTGGGTTGAAGAAAATGACCGCACAACATGGTCATCCTGTAGGTTTATGTTTTTTATACCTTACCAATTTCTCACATTGGTTTTATAATGCTTTAGGAAGAAGATATGGATCTCCCAAAATAGGGTTTCAAGCAGTCTTACACCAAAGTTCAGTAAAATGCCCACCTAGGGAAAATAAAGATGAGACTGGGAGTGAAATCAGCATAGGTGTGCTCAGTAAGTTGTAATACATCATCTACGAGCATTATTTTAGGTTTTGGGTGAAATAAAAAATCCACCTTAGGTTTTGGACAAATTGTCCAAGTATGGAATTATTGGTAAAATCTGCCTAAGTGGCCTCAAGGAAATGCGCGCCACCTCTCATAGGATGATGTGAAAAATTATATTAAAGTTATAGGCTCTAGTATGTTGTTTGGTGCATCCAACCATGGTTTCATATTTCCCTAAAGAGTCTCTGAGGAGGAAGATATCAATTTGCCAAAAGTGCCTCTCACCTTCATTTGCACTATCCTAGTAAAATCCCTGCCAAGGTTAGATGATGAGGTTGCAGGGGAGAATATTGGCATGGTTGAGTCAGTATGATGTTCCCCACATTATGGGTGTCTTACTCTCCAAGTTTGATGAAAAAAATAAAATCACCTTGGTGACTTAGGGTTTGAAGAAATTTGTCTCAATAAGTGGTTTGGAAGACCACTTTCAAATGCCTACCGGATGTTGGGTGTATGTCAATAGGTTCATAAATTGGCATGGATTTGTTATTTTTTGAAATGGATATCCATCCATACTTTCATTCTGATTCACAATGGTCACATATGCAAAATATCAATCTGCCAAAAGTAGGAAAAATACTATTTTGCATATTGAGAAACACAAGAAAATTGCTTAAGTGTTGAGAAAATGATTTTGAGAGGTCGTTTGGAAATGCCTGTCAAGGGATGTCCTTGTGAAAATAAATTTATCAAATTTCATGGATCAAAGGCCACCTGGACCAGTTTTCCAACACTTAGCCATGTCCAAGAATTTCTCCAAGGTTTATCCTGAAACCCTATTTTGGCCGACTTATAAATTTCTCCTCATAAATTATTAAGGAAAAATGAGACCATGGCTAGATAGCTAGTTCAAAAAGATATAGCCTAATATGCTGGTGTGAGAATTCTTTTCAAACCATGAATTATGGTGGGCATTCTCTTAGAGTAGTTTTGACTACTTTTTCATACTTAGTCAATTTCCAAAGTTTCACAAAGTTGTCATATTTTTCCAGAATGATGTTAGATTACAACACTGACTTCCTGATAGCACCAAAACACCATTATGTGTCTTTCCAGCCTCACCATACATTCCACATCATCATACTTTCCATGTCATTACTTCTTTTGTCTTTCACTGAGTTTACCCTACCATCGTGTCTTTGGTTATCCTTTTGTCATTCACTAAACTCCTTTGACATCAATGACAATCACATTCAACTTGTATCATATATTATATAAATAATTGTAAGTTATCAATAATTGTAATAATGTAAAAATGACATTTTGATTATCATGGACTTGTAAGGTGTCCCAATTTTTGGTTTCTTATTCTTATATAATAAAATGGGTTCTTCATCTATCGTATTCTCTAATGTCACAAAATTTTACGTTATTTATTAAATATATGAATGATGTACATTGTGACTATGAACAAAGGCATAATCAACGTGCTTATCCAAGCACAATAATTAAGAAATAAAAATAAATATTACTTTAAAAATATATGATTTGTAGATAATTAATTCAAATTTAATTATATGAATGATTTTCATGGTTACAATGAACAAAATTTTAATCAGCTCTTATATCCAATTGCAACAAATAAATATAAAAACAATATTATTATAAAAAAATCGATTTTCTAGTGAGTAATTGAAAATTTGTAAAAATAATAAATAGTATTTGCATATCCGTAGTGTGGAAAAGTTCATCAGTGAACCCTACACATTCTATTATTTCAACTAGTTGTTGTATCTTTTACATTTCCTTGAACTAAGATAACAAAGTATTTTACTCATTAGTGCTCTTTTACATAATGTATTAATCGATGTTTTTTTAGGACATATACACATCGATTCTCTTTACATGATATATGCACCAATGTGTTTCTAATATCAATTATGCACCATCTCACTTTATGCATTTTATATGCATCCATTCATGTATAATAAAAAATATGCTATGATGCACTTACAATAAAAAGTATGCAGCGTTGATTTTTGATGTTATACTTACTGGTGCATATATCAAACAATGTATGCATTGGTGAACCGACATTACAATATACGCACTCGTGCATTGAAAATATTGAATACACACCAATACATATTATTGTATTATATGCATCACTACATATATTATAAAACACATGTACCAGTGCAAATTATATATCATAAAGCACCAGAAAAGAAAACCTCCACTACAAACTCTAGCTACCTAGAATTTTTCAGTTATGTTGAATATCCTTTATAACCTATGCTATCATTAACAAAGGTTGTAGCAGAGCTTTTTGGGACAATTTTTGCTAATCTTGTAACCCTAAAATCCTTTTCTATGAGGTGTTTCCATCATAGTGAAACAAAACAAATAGGAGGTGGATTCCCTTACTTTTTTTCTCTTCCCAAGAAGGAAAGGCTGGTTCTTCATCTTCATCATCATCTTCTTCTTCTTAATCATCGTCATCATCATCATCATCATCATCTTCATCGTCGTCATCATCACCATCATCATCATCATCATCAACATCACCATCTTCATCATCATCATCATCATCATCGTCGTCATCATCGTCAGCATCATCTTCATTGTCATGAACATCACAATCATCATCATCATCAACAACAACATCACCATATTGATCATCATCATCATCATCGGCATATTCATCATCATCATCTTCATCTTCATCATCAGCACCATCATCATCAACATCACCATCTTCATCATCATTATCATCATTGTCGTCATCATCTCCATCATCATCATCTTCATTCTCATCATTGCTGCATTGTCATCATCATCATCATCATCATTATCATCGTCTTCATTGTCATCATCATCTTCATCATCTTATTCATCATCATCATCATCAACGTCATCCTCATCATCAACATCATCATCCTCATCATCATCAAGATCGTGATCTTCATCATCACCATCATCTTCATCATCATCATGACAATGACTAGGATGAGGATGATGATGATGGAAATGATGATGATGATGACAATCATGATGATGAGGATGAGGATGAGGATGAGGATGAACATGACAAGGATGATGATGATGATGATGATGAAGATGATGATGGTGATGGTGGTGGTGATGAAGATGACGAAGATGATGATGAGGGCAATGATGAAAATGATGATGATGACGATGATGAAGATCTTGATTAGGAAGATGGAGATGACGGTGATGATGATGATGATGATGATGAAGATATTGATTAGGAATATGGAGATGATGGTGATGATGATGATGACGATGATGATAATGATGATAACGATGATGATGATGATGATGATAATGATGATGAGGATGAGGATGAGCATGACCAGGATGATCATGATGATCATGATTATGGTGGTGGTGATGAAGATGATGATGATAATGGTGGTGGTGATGAAGATGATGATGATGATGGTGGTAGTGATGAAGATGATGATGAGGGCAATGATGAAAATGTTGATGATGACAACGATGAAGATGTTGATTAGGAAGAGGGAGATGACGATGATGGTGATGATGATGATGACGACGATGATGATGATGATGACGACGATGATGACGACGACGATGATGATGATGATGACGACAACGACGACGACGACGATGATGATGATGATGACTAGGATGAGGATAATGATGACAAAATTGATGATGATGAAGAAGATGATTTTTGGGGAAAATATTAAACAAATTATAACAGATATCCAACGATTTAATTATCAACCCAGAGACAGCGTAAACTTGTGAGGTGCATATAATACATATGCAGGGGCAGAGTGTCGCTGAACTTAATTTATAACTGAAATTGAATCTAAGTTATAAAAATAGGAAATGACATAAGATTAAATCTAATTATAGAAAACAGGAAATTGAATAAATTAACTTGGTAAAGAAGAACTGAAATTGCATGAAATAAAATGGTATAAAGCGATTAACAATAACTAGAGAGCTCACATAAAATCTACCTTAACAATTCATAAGAAAGAAATTGTTGGAAATCTATATTAACATGGAAGACTAATAGGATTTGCATCAAAGCATAATCTCTATTACATGACAATCAAAAATCCATTCTATGACTAAATCTAAGTTATTCTACTTTCAAACCACTAGAGAGATCTCTAACAAAAATTAACAGAGAGCCTTCCTATTTATACATGAATTCAAGATAACTAATGATAATTACAGATCCACTATTCTCTCAACTTATCCCTCAAAATCCTCAACAAATCTACAAATAATCCCTCAAAATTCTCAACAAATATTGCATGACATATTCTCTCCACACCTCCACGATCTTCTCCTTGAAGTTAGCTCACATCTAGAAGATGAAATTCGAATTTAAGGCTAGGTGGCCACTTTTGAGCTTGTTAAAGTCTTCAAATACACCTGTAAGCATGAACAAACTCATCCAACCTTAAACTATAATGAAAATATGTTATTTTTCTCAATAATTAACCACAAATTCACTCAAAATATTCATAAATAAATGATTTGGAAAATAGTAATTATAAATCCATATTTATTATGAAAGTAGTGAATATTAACGGTTTTATGGAAAGATAAGATAGGAATAAGGTGACAAATGGTGCATGAAAGGTGAATAAAATGTAGTTTTTTGCAGCTCAACATTCCCCCCAACTTGACTAGTTGCATGTCCTCATGCAACTATGCATTGATCCTCTTTAAAACGTTTTTGCTTTGTAGCTAAGCTTTACATGATGATGGCATGTAACAGTAAATCATTCCAGGATTTGAAATGCATGAGTGGCAGCAATTTTCCTTATGGTTGGTTCTTGTGTGACAACCATAAGTATAACAAATTTTGGTTCTTGTGTTAACAACATTTGCTCATTTTACTTGTATTTTTTCTGCAATACAAAAAACATTTAAAATTATACATGCATTGGAAATGATGAACCATCAATGTATATTAGAAATCATTTTCTTTATTTTATTAATCATGCCGATATATATAGCATAATTTGGGAAAGACATGTTGATTAAGGGTAAATGAGACGATGAATATGTAAAATGGTAACGAATACCCTGCCTCCCCCCCCCCCCCCCCCCCCCCCCCCCAACTCAGGATGTATTAGGTATATGAAAAGGAGAAAGGGAATGTAGTGCGGGATTTTTCCAAATTCATTCATTTTCTAGAATTTAAGGAATTACATAGCTAAAGATTAGAAAAAAACATACCTCCACTTACCCAAAAAGTTGATGAACTATGCGATAGGAATGTGGCTGCTGCTGCTTAATCATAGAATGTGAACTGAGGGATCTGAACTGCTGCTTGGTTGGATGAAGTAAAATATGAGAGTTGAAAGTAGAATTGTGGTAGTCTCATATGGTTGAAGTATGCTACTATAAAACTGTTGATGGAGTCATGCAAAGTATATAGTCTTCACCTGCTACAAAACCCGATGGTACAATTCTTACCATGCGAATAAATGTGTAGATGTCGAACATGGAAAGAATTCATTGGATTACCGACCATTGATGAATGTTGTTAACCAATGCAAGGAAATCTCACCATTGATGTCAATGAGTGTCAAGGTACCCAAGTACAGCGTGCAAAGTGCGAATAAATGAGTTGATGTCGAGCAACTTGCAATATCTAACGATTAAGGGACATTGATGTATTCCCATGATTGTTAGCAAGAGAAATTTCCATTAAGGCATGCAAGCCTCAAGGTACTAAAAATGAACTCTAGTCTCTATCCTAGATAATGTGCTGAGGTTGATGGGGCAAGACTTGTTGAAAGGTGGTCCTTAAGGAATCTTACATCAGTCAACACGAGTTGTACATAATGAGTGGTAGGACTATAGATGAAAAGGTATGAGGGTCAAATAGTTTTTATGGCAGGGATAACAAAGCAATGTAGTCATGTAAAGGAAACTGGATGGTTTTATTCAGAAGGAAAAATATAAACTGAAAATGAGAAAAAATGTCTACGACTCAGAAAGGTACACATGTAGGAAATCATGATGTATAAGGTAGTGAAAAAGTAAACTCTTACATGGATGATGGATAAACTTGGAAGGAAAAATGGTAAGTAGTCATGACATGGCATAATTGGTTTCTGAAAGGCTCCTTTTTAGCAGTAAATGTCATGACATACACAAGGGAAACTCAACTTTTTCAAGATTTCAATGAAGCATTTCTCTGAAAATCTTCTGCGATTATAGAAATTATTTTTGCATGCCATTCCTGCATCTTTAAATCTGCAAAGGTTACCATTTTCCTGCAACAAACTTGTTAGAGCTTTGAAAATATAGGAAAATATGTGATTAACAAAAAGTTAAAGAGAATAAATAAAATGCTCTTATACCTGAAAATAGCAACGATTCCTGTCAAACTTGTTTCTGAGTGACTTGCGAAAAACAAGTTAGCACAACAATCATAAAATTTTGAGAAAATTCTAAGTTCGTTTAAAATTTAAAATTTTATGATTTTATTTATTAACTAATACTTTTTAAGATAAGTGCGTATTTATGTAATGATTGAGCAACAAAGAGAGAGGATCGACCCTTTCAGTGGTCGACACCTACCTCCCCTAAACAAAAGATGTGTTAGGTCCCTCTGTGAAAAATAAATAAATAAATAAATAAGAGGAAGGCTTAGCTGCGATAGCAATTGCCTTCGGTTTCAAAGAAGGTCACTTATATATGAAATTGGGTCATCTTCGAACCTGTAAAAGGTTAGCACAAATCTCATTGGTCGCAGGGCATCTTTGACAATCCTTTTCCGAAATACCTGTTTAGAGTGACTCAAAAACCAAATCAGCATAAGATAAAAACATGGTTTGAATATTATTTTTGAGAAATCTTGTCATTTATTTGCAATATTATTTAAATTATTTATTTAGTTAGTTACTTTTTTTTAAACCTTAAGTTTTCATTATGTTAAGATTTTTTTTTTTCACCAAAACTCTCTTCAAAACAAAACAAGCAAACAAATATTTTATTACATTTTTTTTTTAATCAAAATATTTGTTTTCTAATTAAAATATTTGTTTTTATTAAAATATTTGTTTTGTTTTGTTTTTATATAGTTTCTTATTTTTATATGTTTTATAATTTTTAAATTATATTAACAAATTTTTTTATTATTTTTTTATTATTATCATTATTATTATTTTTCAGAGGAAAAAATACTAGTCTTTGTTATTCATATGAATCAAAAGACATCATTTACATACCAAGATGATGACTGATAAATCCAGATCCATCACATGCAAACATAAAATGACAACTACATAACACTAATACCAGAAGAAAAAGTCTGATCATAGCAGACTTTCCTCATCATTCCTGATAAATCAGGTCAGAAAATGCTGAGAATATCGAAGATGAACTTCAAACAAGACAATTCTGAGCAAGACATGCTGGCAAAAAGGACTCAAACAGTACAAATAAAGATAATCCACCAACTGATGTAAAACATAAGCTGAATAAATATGAGAATCAACACTCTAAAAAAGATCAAGATTGCTATGATTTATAACCAAACCATCCATGGTTTCTGTGAAAGAACCATATCCCATGTCCAAATGCAGGGCCTATTTCGAGAGTTCATCTGCCAGCTTATTATGCTCACGAAATGTGTGTTTGAAGATCACCAGAGGGGCCAATTGAAGCATAGTTCTTATGTCGTTACACTAATGCATCAGTGAAGGAACATCAAGTGCAGAAATTCTATTAAGCCAAGATATTATAACCATGGAATCACCATAAATCAACTGCATAGGAATTCCCATCATTAAACTTACTCTAAGAATTTTCGAAAGAGCCAATAATTCCACTCTGGTGTTCAAGCTTCTTCCACAACCCAAAGAAAACTGAAGTAGTGAGAATCATTGATATAAATCACAAACCCCGAGCCACCTATTTTCTCCGCAGCAGCTCCATCGAAGAATCCACAAGGAAAGGCTTTTAAGGGTTTAGAGCCAATGTTCCGAATTTTATGAATTTTTATAGGCGCAGGGTAATAATTTATCAAACCTTCAATCTTGGAGATCAGAGCTGAGAAGGATGGTCTCCTACTTTCAAATAAATAGTGATTCCGGAGGATCCAAATACCCCAAAAAATAAACAGAGGCAAGTATTTGAAGGGAGTAGATCGCGTAGAGGTATTGAACCATTGATCCAAAAAGGAGTGGACAGAGTTAAAAATTGGAAAAGAGCACCTATACTTGTCCACGAAATGTGAGTAAATATGCACAGTGAAAGGACAGAAAAAAACCATATGATGAATATCCTCCAGATTGCCTTCGCAAAGAACACAACGACTGGGACCATTAAAACCTCTACTCTGGAGTTGATCCCAGGTTAAAATCTTCCCTCTGATCATTAGCCAAATAAAACATGTAATTTTCAGGGGAATATTCAGAGTCCAAATAATTTCCAGAATTGTATCACTTATCTCTGAATAGCTGTCAAAGAATACACAATTATAACCTTCAGCTACAATTAAAGGGCCTATGTAATTATTATAAGACAAAAATAGAGTATCATTTTGATGAGAGAGACGAATGCGGCCATATTCCAAGCCTCTGATATAATTATCCCAAACAGCTTTCCATTCACCAACAAGATCAAGATCTTCAGCTGAAAACCAATAACCTGAGGCAAAGGGAGTTTGATTACGAGCTTGAGCTAGGGTGCAAATTCCAAAGTCCTCCAAGTAATCTCTCAAATATCTTGACAAGGTAAAGGATGATCCCATACCAATGAACGGGTCTGCACCCAAGCTAATAGAAGCACCATTACCAACTTTCCAGATGATTCCTTTGCCAATCCATGGTATGGTAGAGATGAACCCCCTCCATATGATTGAGGCATTTCTATAATTGAAGCTCTTATCCCTAAACCATAAATGCAGAGGCTTGTTTTTCAGATATTTAACAGAAATAAGAAGATGCCAGATGCCCTTGCTATTTAAAGCTAGCCAGAAACTTGTAATCCTCAGGGAAAGACTAAATCTAGGAAGATGTTTAATTCCCCAGCCACCATGAGAAGTAGGACGAGCCAAAAGATGCCAGTCAGCTAGATGGAATTTTTTAGTCTTTGATGAAGAGCCCCACAGAAAGGAAAAAATCATCTTTCTGAGCTTATCTAAGATTGAGGATGGAATCGGAACTAATGCCATCTAGTAAACTGGCATGCTCGAGAGAACAGATCAAATAAGGACCAGACAACCCCCCATGGAAAGGAGCCTATTAGTCCAATGAGATATTCTCTTTTCAAATTTTGAAACCAACCAGAGCCAATCCTTTACCAAATAACTCGACGGTTTGAGGAAATAGCCAAGATAACCAAAACCTTTATGAAGATAATCAAATCTGTAAGGGAGGAGACCAGTAATTCTTTGGAGAAGTGCCTCATCTAGATCATTATGAAGAAAACAAGATTTGTTCACATTAATACTCATGGCTGAGGCTTCACAAAAAATATCAAGAATGGTTTTAAAAGCCAACCACTCCTCAAAAGTACCCAGACCAAATAAAATCACATCATCTACAAATAGTAAATGAGAGAGGGAGAGCTGAGAAGAAATTTTGATTCCTTTAATTTTTCCATTCCGCTTGGCATCCTCGATCAATAGACTAAGCCCTTCTATAACCAGAATGAATAAGAGGGGGGACAAAGGACAGCCATGCCTGATTCCACGAGAGGCAAGAAAGAATGAGGAAGGAGAACCATTTATAAGTACAGCAAAGTTGGCTGAAGAGATGCAACTTAATATCCAGTTAACCCCAACAAGGGCAACCCCGATTTGGATAAGTAAGAGACGGATAAAGGTCCAATTAACTCTGTCAAAATATTTTGATAAATCCAGTTTAAGGATGAGATCAGATGTTTTTTTTATATTGACGGTATCTAAAACTTCTTGAGTAATGGCTATGGGTTCAAGGATCTGGCGATTTTTTAGAAAACCAAACTGTTGAGGAGAAATGGAGGCATCAAGGAAGGGCTTAAGCCTCATAGCCGCAACTTTAGAAATCAGCTTATAGCAGAGATTACAGAGAGAAATGGGGTGAAAATCAGCAAACGAGACAGGCAGATCTACCTTCAGGATGAAAGCAAGGAAAGTAGAATTGAGGGATGGAGTCACTCTGCCTGAGATTCTATAAGTTTCCACCAAATTGACAAGGAGAGGACCCAAGAGATCAAAGAAATTCAAATAAAACTCGATAGGCCAGCCGTCCAGGCCTGGCACCTTATCTCTTTTAAATAGTTTTAGATCCTTTTCTACTTCCATGATAGTGACAGGGCTAGTAAAAGCTTCTTTCTCCTCCGAAATGATATAAGAAGGAAAAAGATGAATAACCTTTAGCTGGGATTCCAAGTTTGTCAAATGATCATCTTCAAACATAGTCTTGAAGTATCGAATACCAAGAGCTTTAAGACTTTGATCATCTGAAACCTAATTGCCCATATCATCTTGTATACTCCAAATAGCATTATGAATTTTCCGAGCTGAAGCCACCGCATGAAAATACTTAGTATTAGCATCTCCTTTTTTAGCCCAGTTAATCCTACTTTGAATTCTTGCAGAATAAAGTTCATGATCTATCAGCTTTTGAAGAGCATCTTTGAGAGAGTTCAATTTCAGTTGTTGATCTTGATTTAATATTGCAGACTGAGAAGAAAGGAGAAGAGAACTGATTTCCTCTTCCAGAGCAGCAGATTTATCCTTGATCTTTAAAGCTTCTACTTTAGTCCAAGATTTAACCTTTTCTTTGAGGGTTCGAAGTCTAAAAGAGAGATCATGCATAGCATCCAAAGAGGGATTGGAGTGAATAAGAGGCCATTCAGCATGAACCATCTGAATAAAATCCTCATTGTCCAACCAATATTGATTAAATTTAAAAGGATAGGCGCATGGGCTTTGATGATCTATCCATTCAAATACAACAGGGAAGTGATCAGAAATCCCACATCTGTGAGCCCAGACCCGGTATCTGGGAAGTGAGCTGACAAGCTGATCCGATAACAAAAAATGATCCAGCCTTTTTGAAATACCATCTTCCCCTATCCTTCCATTCCTCCAGGTAGGGCCAGCACAGGATGGAGCCACGTCCACTAAATGATGATCAGAGAAAAGCTTCGAGAAGAAAGGACCCAAGGGATCAGGATGCGCTTTGGAGCCCCATATCTCTGAGGCATTCAGATTTAGATTCAGATCTCCAGCCAAGATGAGATTAGGCAGTGATAGGAGACCACCTGATGCCACAGCATTCCAGAAAGAGTCACGATTGAGGTAAGGACCATAGCAGCTTAGAATAGAGAGATTGATAAAAGAACCCCGGATCGAAGCTTTAAGCAAAATACCAGCAGTAGTATGAAAAGCTTTACATTTAATGAGTTTCAGGTTCCATCCAGAGAGGATTCCTCTAGAGAGGCCATTTGAGCTAAGGGCACAAAACTCCTAGCCCAGACAGAGTTTAGAAAAGGCAAATAAAGCAGGGTAAGGACTTCTCATGGTTTCCTGAAGAAGAACAACATCAGGTGAGAGAGAAAACAACAAATGACGAAGGATTTTTTGCTTGGAAAACCCCCCAAACCATGGACATTCAAGGTAAGAATGCACATTAGGAATCCGAAATTTGTGGGGGCGAAGCTCTAAGGACCTGTTGAGATGGAGAGGAGTGAGTACGTGCTGCTGCTTTTAGTCTCATGGATAAAGGAGTATACGGTGCCAGAACTATGTCAACCAAGTCGAGATGGGGCTTAGTTGTTTTTTTCTTCCTTCTTATAGTAAGATTCTCAAATCGTATTGAGTCGAGAGGGAGAACCAAGGGGGATAGAGGCGTCCTATCCAAGAAAATACTCAGATATTTTTGCAAAGAGGGGTCGCCAAAAGAAGGGGAAGCCACAGGGCTAAGAGGAGGCGTTCCTAATGTCGAAGGTCCAGAATTGACTAATGGAGGGAAGTCGGCCTCAGAGAACAGAGGAGTGGGGGATACGCCTTCCAAGTGGTGAGAATTCAAGGGAAGAGAGCTAGGAGAAGCCTCTAACTGAATAGCATCAGAAACCCGAGAGGGAGAAACCGGAATGGGGAGAGGGTAATGATCATGGGACGAAGGGGAAGGCTCCAATAACGATAACTCAGGATTCGGAGAATCAAAAGGGTCAAGCTCCCTCGGAGCATCACAAGAGCGAGGAGGTGAGCTAACTAGGGGAGGAGAGGCGTCCGGAAGCTTAGAAGCACCTCTACTACTAACCACAGAATCAATCAGAGCTAAATCAAGGTCCGACGCATCCTTAAATAAAGAACAAGCATTTTTTAAATGTCTAATAGAGGAGTCGTTAAGAACCGGAGTAGTACAAACCTGGGAAAGCAGTTTCAAAGGGGGGGAGTTTATAAAAGCCTCAGACAAAGGATGCTTAACTGGCCCATTTCGCAAAGATGGACATGCTCGACGTAAATGGCTCGGCTCCCGACAAACACTACATCTAAAGGGGATGCCTTGAAAATCCAACCACTATATGAACAGTCGATCTTGATAGAGAATCTCAACCTCTGCTGGAAGGCCTTTTGTGATATCCATCTCTACTAAAATTTTGTCCTTCCTTTTATCAAAGGAGTTCATGAAGTCATCTTCAAGTGCCATGAATCGACCTATAGTATTACCAACTCCTTCCCATAAGGATCGATTCCAAAGCGGGAATGGAAGCCCCGGGAGGAGAGCCCATAGATGCCGCTTCTGAAGTCTCTCACGTGCAGGATCAAAGTTGACATGCCAACAGTCTAAAACCAAAGACCCATTACCCACTCTCCATAGACGGCTTAGTACCTCTGTAGCGTGCGCATCCTCTAAGAAGACAAATACTATCCAACCCCGAACCAGCAAGCTGATAGCTGGAACGTAGGACAAAAAAGGCTTCCAATGCTCGGAAGCCCAAGAGAACCAGTCTTTTTTTTCCATTGAAACATATTCCAACCTTCCTATTAGCGCTCAATGACTCAACGCTTCCACCCTGTCCATATAAATATCACGATCAACCACATAGCGTAACTTCCCCTCCAAAATTTTATATGCATTTGCCTTCCTACGACGCTGGAAGCGAGCAGGAACAAGGTCAGCCGGAGGGTTGGGAGACCCATCATGGGTCTCCGACATTAAAACAGAATCCCAAATCTACCAAAAGCTCAATCAAACGAATAAAAAACAAGAAGAAACCTCAATCATCACAAACGACCCAGGATCGATCCCCGGCTATTAAGGCCTCATCAACAAATCAGGGTTAACAACCCTCAATAAACCCTCAGGCCTTTAGATAGAAAAATGGCAAGGGCGCAGTAGTCATCAAGACACCAGCAAACCAAGAAAGGGACAAGAAAAACCACCAAAAATACCACAACCCCGAACCCAATCTACCAAAGCCACGACAAATGAAAAAAGAAATAATGAGGTCCACAAGCATCACAAACATCCCAAGAGGAAAACCCTGGATAGGGTGGCGTCATCGATAAATCAGGGTTAAAAACCCTCATCATATCCCTTGAGCCTTCAGACAGGAAGACGATGTGGGTGCAGAAGTCAACAAAACGACAACAGCCACGAAAGGTATAGGACAGTCCACAAAGTGACACAAAAGACCCCAAGCTGCAAGGGGAGAGAGGTCAAACCCTAATTATACCACAAGTCCTGACAATCACTTTCAGGCATAGAATGGGCATGTGCAAGGACAGACAAACTCCCCCTTAAACCGGAGAAGGAGAATCACAACACAGACGTCGCTAGAAAAGGTGACAAAACTCTAAAATCAAAACCAGTCAACGACGGGAGGCAAGACCGAGCCAATACCGACAAATATGTACAATTTCCACTTCTTTTAAACTGATTGGTACTAGTCCTCAACTCATGAGGAGGGACTCCAGTCGCCAGTAGCGGCTAATCCAACAGGTCAAGCAATCCAGTGAAAACCCAAGACAAAACAAGGAAGAAGGTGACAAGGATAGTAACCCAGTCAAACAAAACATAGACCACCGAAGACTGTTAACCCAACAATCTAGAAACCAAGCCCCAGCCAAGACCCGGTAGTGGCTTATCAAGCAAATTCAGGAAAAACCCAAAACGAAGCATGGAGAACGAAGACAAGGAATGAAAACCCAACAAATAATACAAAGACCACCGTAGACTGTAAACCCATCAACAAAAAGCCAAACCATAACAGAAAAGGAAAATAAAAGACAGTTAACAGAACGGCCAGTACCTAGAAGGCAAGCATAGACCGGCACCATCCCTCCTGAAGACTGTAAACATCGCCTCCCTTCAACCTGCAGGAATCAAACCCTCGCTCTCCCATCGCTCCTCTCATTTGAGTACTTAATCCAAACACATACAACATATAACATACTCTACAACAACAAAATGTATAGATCCAAAAACACGGACTCAAGAAGAGAAAGAGAATCATCATTATCATTATTATTATGATGATTGGTTCCTATTTTCTTAGTTTTATTTTATATTAACAAATTCATAGCCAAATACTATAAGAGTATGCTCAAACATGAACCCTAGTATCCTTAATATAGCGTTGTTATTCCTTTATTATTATTATTAAACTCCTAACCTAGTCAAGACAACCTGCCATTAATATTACTAACTATTAATATTCTTCTTCTAACCCTTGGGAGAGTGAACCGTACGTGGACATGTAAAATAAAATAAACGTTCTTCTATTAATATTCTTCTTCTTAAATAGTTGATAATGGAGGCAGCCGATCGAACAAACTAACCTAAAGCTGTGTAACCTAGCCATGTATAAATCTTTTGGATTCTCGCTTTCGGGAATTTACATTACGAAGGTCGATATAACGAACTCCATGTATAACGTATATAAAATCCTCAACCATAGAGTGCCTTGGCCGATACTGGTTATTGCTTTGGAAGGAATTGAGATTTTAATAGATATTATGAACTCATGCTCCCGCGAGTTCATGCAAATGCCATGTAGAAACAAATAATCATAAACAGTTCATAAAAAGATCCATTGACATGGAAAAAAAAAACATACAAGGCACTTCTATAACATGCTTACAATTTATGGCCCAGAAAATTTATTTTCCACATGCTGGAGTTCCCTCGGTGGTGCTTTAGAGCCTGATACTAGTTACATATAACAAACGGAACAAGGTGCTAATCTAAGATTTCATGTTCCACTTTAATCATACTAAAATAAATTATGCCAAGAAAGAAATAATCGATGCTATAGTATTTTTTATTTCTAAAATAATGTTTTACATAAAGATATCTTCACGTGAATACAAATGTTTTGAATACAAAGTGTAAAACATATAATCCTTTCCCAAGAAATAATAACATGATGCAGTCATTATGTCTATCATGGTGACAATTATCATTAATAATAAGGAAAATATTTTAAAGGAAAATAAAACCATATTTTAATTTTTTCAAACTGTAAAGGTAGTTATTGACGTTAAGCATTCATGCATATGAAATATAAATTCAGAATTTTAATGCCCTCTGTTATGAAAATGCTTCTCACAAATAAATGGCCATTCAGGGTTAATCTTTGTATATCATAATAGCCTCTGAGTGACTTGTCATGCTACAATAAAATTAGTCGAACTGTTTGAATCAAATTGTATTAATTATTTATGGTGCTTTAAATGACGCGGCTGCTAAGAAATATGATTTGGAAGCTTGGTTTCCTGCATCAAAAGCATTTAGAGAGCTTGTATCTTGTTCCCACTGTACTGACTTTCAATCTAGGAATATGGAAATTGGATATGGTCATGTCAAACAGTATGTTCATCTATTAAATTTTGCAACTTTCAGTGCAACAAGAAAAACTATATGCTGTATAATTTTACCACACATCATTATGTTATGAAATTTTATATACATTATTTAAAATAATCAAACTATGAGTTAAACGAATTCATTCAAATCCAAGATTAGTGGTTGTGGGAGCCTTTCCGTTCCACTATTTAAAATACTGGTAAAAGCGGAGTTCAATCCCATTACAGTCCCTTCCCAGGAGATTGACCCGAATGTTTGCATGGATACAGCCATGAGATGGAGTGACGTCGACTGGAAAGTCTCCACATCTTCACATATTTATTCTTTTTCTTTTAAATTTTCCATAATGCATATCCCCGGACCTTTATGCAAGTTAATACAAATATTTTGTCAGCAAAAGTATCCATACTTCGGTCAGCATTCCAGTCGACAGGCTTCATGCAAGTAACGGTTAGTTTCATGTGTATCCTCCAAGCATATAGCTGTTGACGAGTCTTCAAGTCAATAATCTCCAAATCAATAGTGCGACACCATCCAAGCTATCAAAGGTCGATCCATGAAAGAATCATCAACATGCTAGTAAATACCTATGCCGGAGATGCAACTAGTCGATGGAATCGGTACATGCGTTCATGTAATTCTCAACAAAGTCGATGGATTATACTCGGATTTTCCATTGATCATCGATTGCATGCAGATAATGATGGCGTAGTGTAACCGGATTGCATTCAAACCAGAGAAGGAAGCCACCAGTCCAGTAAGAACTTGATCGCTAGATGTCCGCTTGTACGCAGTTTTGGAGAGGGATATCAAGGAGATCTTTTGGGAGTTGAAAAAAAATGTCCACCGAGATGGAATATTTGTTACAAGTCATTGTGATCATAAAGATCTGGGCCGCACCCTCCGGCCTAATCACGGTAGGATGGATTGCCAGGTTGAAAAACTAAATGCCTGAAAGCAGACTTTGTGATCGGCTTACAATGCTGGTTGCATCAATGCCATTAAATTTATAAGCAGATAAGATATTGAACGCAGGGATCGGTGGCTTCTAACCCTTAGTGATCGGGATCTTAATCCAAAATCAGCAATCAGCCTTTAATGATTTTGGATGCTGGAGTTCAACTAACGGTGGATGCACATATTTACGGGCATGGTAACACTCTGCAATACTGCATACATGTAATCCCAAATGTGGGAAGTGTCAAACCGCCACATCTTTCTCAAACCAGAACTGGGAAAACTCTAACTATACCTTTAGAATTAGGATGGCAGCAGGCGTTCAGTAAAAGAAATAATCTCAGGGTTATCGCAAAAATTTGCACACCCAGCAAGAGAAGGGTATAGCAGGCTTCGATTTGCCAATGTGTTTGTAGGATCATCTTTTTTGGCTCGCAGGAGGAATTCACTCCCCGTATAAGGAGAGGAACCCCCATAGATTCAAACAGCTACTGAAGAGTAGGTGAAGTTCTGATGATACGGATTTAGCAATTGGTGACTATTAGAGACCAATGCTTCACAGCGTTTTATTCCATATTTCCTTATTGTCGCAATGTGCAGGTTTATCAATTCACCCCAATTTTTATGGTGGATACCTACTATTCCATCGAGAGAGTTGTGAAGAACTAGGTTATCTTCATTCGCTCTTGGTTCATTATTTGCAATTCAAAAGCCAAGGCCTGCTGAAATTTTGTTTATGAGTTTTGTTGTTTTATTTTAATTTTATGGATGTTTTGTTTATTTTTTCCTATATTCACCCAAGTTTAGCATGGAAAATTGTTTGCAGGTTCAATTTATAGGCTGAAAAGCTCTGAGTTTTCAGGTTTCACATGAAGGCTCGAAGTTGTGTTTTATTTATTTTATAATTTCTTTAATATATTTTTCTTTTAAATTTAATATAATATTTAGAAATAGCATTGTTTTAATATTTTTATAAGTTTTGGAGGTTTTATTAAATGAAAGGTTTTATTAAATGAATAATATGCATATTAAAATTAAAGCCAAAAACTTAAAGACGTGATATTTAATTTTAAATTTAATTTTTTCTATATTCTTTTTAACCTTTTTGTTGTTATATTTAATTTTAAATTTTTTTTTTTTTTTAAAGTATTCGTAAATGTAAAATAAATTTTTATTCCTAACAAAGTTTTTAAGTATTAATCAAAGGGTAAAGTTTTTTTATTTTATATAATTTCAAATCTAAATTTTTATTTTTAAAACTAATATTAAAACAAAAAAACACTCTAAAACTAAAACAAAAATTATATAAGAAAACTAAAACTAGTATTTATTTATTATATTTTTATTTGTTTATTAATTTATTTATTTCATTGTCTAATTATTTGTAGCTTTAAAAAATAACTTAATTCCTAATATAGTTTTATTCTTAGCATAACTTAAATAATAAAAATGAAAAAAATGAAAAGAGATCAAAGATCTCACAAATATTTTTTAGATTTAGAAAATTAAAACTATTTTTAATTCTTAACAAAATTAAAAAGAAATAGTGATTTAAGACTAAATATTAGAAATAAAGATTTAGCATATAGAAACATTAAAGAAAATTAAAGCATTCTACATGCTAATTGAAAAAAACTAAAACCTACCTACTCTACTTTAAGTGGAATTTACAATCATTCAGGTTTAGTGAAATTTCTAGTGGAACCATACATGTAAAAGCAGTAAAAAAATATTTACATATGATTTTACAAAATGAAGCCTAATGTATTCAAAGTTATGTGAAATTAGGGATTGTAAATGTAAATCAACAAAGCAAAAACAAAAACGAAACTGATCTAATCTAATACTTACTTAGAACATGTGTTCGATGCAGCTTTCATTTGTATGATGATCACTCGAGATCCCTTATTCATCCTCTTCAATCTCGAGTTCGAACAAGTGTTCTTCATCTCATATGCATGACTCTTCAAATGTCAATTCTTCATTGTTTGTTTGAGGAAGAGTGATTTCATCCTTGACTGTTGACAAGATCTCCTCTTCTTCCTTGACTGTTGACAATATCTCATCTTCTAAAGAAAAGGAGATCCTGGTTTTTGGTAGGATCTGAGTGAGCTTCACTAAGCTTATGTTCATCGTAAAGCTAAAATCAAATCAAATAAAAAAAGATAAAAGATAAAAAAACGAGTACATGTCAAATGCAAAAATAGTACGAAATGGGTTAGTACAAAACGAGTGCAAAAACAGAGACAAAAATGAACATATAAAAAATTAAAACAAGTTAGTATGAAATAAAGGCGCCCAAGGAACGAAAGCAATCCAAACTTTACACTATAAAATTATAAATTAAAAAAATTAAAACTTGCATAAAACAAACTTTTATTTGCATAAAATGAAAGAACTTGCAGGAAAATAAACACTTTGCAGAAAACAATCAAGGCTTTGGGGCGACCCACTAAAGTGGATGCATCTTGGTATTACACCACGGAAATTCCATAGTGAAGTTTCCCTTGCATCTTAACATTCCCCCTCCCCCTTTCTATCTAATAAAAATGAACTATATACCTATCTAAACTCTAATCCCTTTTAATACCTTCCTAGCAATGGCGCCAAAATGTTGGGGGAAATATTAAACAGATTATAACAGATATCCAACGATTTAATTGTCAACCCGGAGAGGGCGTAAAATTGTTAGGTACATACAAAATATATGTAAGGGCATAGTGTCACTGAACTTAATCTATAACTGAAATTGAATCTAAGTTATAAAAATAGGAAATGACATAAGAATAAATCTAATTGCAGAAAACAGGAAATTGAATAAATTAACTTGGTAAAGAAGAACTGAAGTTGCATGAAATAAACTAAAGCAATTAACAATAACTGGAGAGCTCACATAAAATCTACCTTAACAATTCATAAGAAAGAAATTGCTGAAAATCTATATTAACATGGAGGAGTAACAAGATTCGCATCAAAGCATAATCTCCATTACATGACAATCAAAAATCCATTCTATGACTAACTCTAAGTGTGGAAATCAAGGCCAGCAATAGATTAATTTTACTCACAACAATTATCAATTGATCATGCAAAATTGCTCACAAAAGAGACGGAATATGGAGCTATAACACTAAATTGTATTAACTGAGTGTACAATAGACAACCCTGTAATAACATAGGTTGCTGAATAAATAGAATACATCAAGAAATCAAATTCATGAGGAGGCATCCAAATCTAGCATAAAGCAGGCTTACCAAAAATAAGCAAATCCCCCATAGGTGTAAAAAGTTGATCCCAAATCTGTCATGGAGCTCACGAATTGGAAAAAAGGCATAGGCAAGCTAAAGAGTGGTGGAATGGCAGCTCATACATTGCTTTTGCATGGAGAAAAGAGAGGAGGATGTGTAGGACAAAAAACAAGTCAACCTCACCTAGTCTAGCTTTTCCTTTTGCCTTAAAACACTGAAAAAGCAGGCAATAAAACAGAAAAAGAAGAAGGGCACCTAGGAGGCCAGGAATAAAGCAGAATTGATTCCTTTAGCTCTTCCATGCGCTTCATGAGTCAAATATGGCAAGTTTGACCATTATAGATAGGCAAATAACAACTTGCACAAGGTGGGACACATGAACTAGGCAAATAAGACAAAAATAATGGAATTAATGTCTAAGTGGGTAAAATATGGGTTGATTATTCTAACACTTCCCCTTAATCCTGACTTATGAGTAATATATCAAAAAATTATAGGGCCTAGCAACAAGGCTTAGTCACCCTTTACATACTGCAAATCCATTTAAACAAGGAAAGAGGCAAAACCAACTTGGGAAAATCCTCCCTTAAACATGGATTGTAAAACAAAATTGTAGAATCTTTTCTTCACTCATGCTTTCACAGCATGATCAGCAATCCCTAGCAGTGATTTTAGATTGCTAAAGGTCTTCTCACCAAATGCTTTGGTGAAGATATCAGCTACTTGTTCTGAAGATGAACAGAAGAGTAGGTGAATGGTGCCATCATGCACAAGTTCTCTGATGTAGTGCATATGGATCTCAATGTGTCTGGTTCTCTGCTTCTAAACTGGATCCTTGTAGATTCGAATGGTATTCTGGTTATCATAGTAGATGGTAGTTGAGTACTCAGGTTTGAAGCCACACTCTCCAAGTAAACCATGCAACCATAAACATTGAGTTGTTGCATTAACAACTCCTCTGTACTCTGCTTCTGTAGATGAGAGTGCAATGGCACTCTGTTTCTTGCTTGACCACCTGATTGGCCCTTCTGCAAGCATGAACACATATCCTGAAGTGGAATTTCTGTCTGTGCTATCACCTGCCCAATCACTGTCAGTAAATCCAATCAACTCAAGATCATATTTTGCTTTATAGAAGATCCCATGTGTCCTTGTTCCCTGAACAAAGTTAAGGATCATTTTGGCAGCTTTCTAATGGATCTCTTGAGGCTGATCCATGAATCTAGAAGCCACACTTACTGCATAACAAAGATCAGGTCTAGTATGTGTCAGATACAACCAACAGCCAATCAATTGCCTATACAGTGTATTTTTTACCATCGGTGAAGAATCAGCTTCTTCCAGCTTCACTCCTGAAAGGAAAGGAGTTTTACTTGCTTTGCAATCCTTCATTCTGAATTTGTTCAGCAAATCCAAGGCATATTTGGACTAGTGCACCTTGATTCCAGCTTTGGTTTGAGAGATCTCAAGCCCCAAAAATTAACTTAAGAGCCCCAAATCTGTCATGGAGAAGGCTTGGTTCATAGCTCTTTTTAAGGAAGCAATCTCAGCCTGTGAGCTTCCTGTAATGAGGAGGTCATCA
>LPNX010506133.1:148413-189533 GCA_001517045.1 Pseudotsuga menziesii
TTCGGGAGATTCAACAACAGAAGCAGAATATGTGGCTGCAGTTGAAGCAACGAAAGAAATAGTATGGCTTAGGAAGATACTTGAAGATTTGCAAGAAAAACAAGAAAATTCCACTCCATTATTGGTCGACAATATTTCTGCAATCAAGCTGGCTAAGAATCCTAGATTCCATGATCGAACCAAACACATCAACACAAAGTATCATTTGATTCGACATCATGTAGAGGCCAAGACAGTCCATCTTCGACATTGTTCCACAAATGATCAAGTTGCAGACATCTTCACCATAGCGCTTGGATGAGAAAAGTTTGAAAGATTCAGAAACATGCTCAGACTTACGAACACCCCTTCAGATTAAGAGGGGGATTGTTAGAATATAATCCGCTGGGATTATATATTGTAAATAAATAAATAAATAGTTATGTAGGAAGCTGAACAGTTACATAGGAAGGTGAAAAGGTTGATGAAGCTCAACCATCACGTGTAATATATAAATGTATGCATTAGCCATGAATAGAATTGAATAGGGAGTTATTACCTATCAAATACATTGACTTGATATAATTTACATTTGCATCTATAAGCACTAAATCAACTTAGTATGTCTTCTTCATTCATAGAAGTGATTGATTGAAAGGAACTGGTCACTAATACAAGTGTGTAAAAGATATAGCTGTTTTCCCTTGTAATTAAATATAAAGAAGGTTCCCTGCAACCAAATGCATTTTTCCTGTCACTAGATTCCATGGCTAAGTTGCCAAAAAGACCAGAATAGGTGTTGTTCCATGCACATTTTGGTATAGAAATGTGTGGTAGAGACTAGAAAAGTGTTACCAGTTACCACTACCAGCCATAAAGACAAGTCCAATGGAAACATGTT
Source organism: Pseudotsuga menziesii (assembly GCA_001517045.1). NCBI lineage: Eukaryota > Viridiplantae > Streptophyta > Pinopsida > Pinales > Pinaceae > Pseudotsuga > Pseudotsuga menziesii. Next base: position 149,294 of record LPNX010506133.1, read on the forward strand.
TCTACAGCTTGAAAATAATTTGCATGCCATACCAATGTCCATACAACATGTTTTCTTCTCTACATCCACTTATTTTGACTTGGTTTGACTCAGTTTTTTCCTAGACTTGACCAAAAATGCTGGTAAAAGTTTACATTTCCTCTATCTTTCCTATTCTATCATTTTACTTAAATTTTTAACATTACCACTTACGGTTTCAATATGTTTGAGAAAGTTTCCAACCTCATCAAACTTCATATGGAGAAAGTAGAATTTCATACTCCATTCAAAATTCAACAGACTTAACAGCTTAAAGGATTTCAGGATTGGCAAGATTATAGTCATTCTATTGGATTCTATCATGTATAAAGGAATGGGATTGGAATTTAATCAAGAGCACCAAGCCCTTTATGTAACCCTATGTTGGTTCCATTGATTGTTGAATTCCTCTATCATGGCATTAGCAAAAATGTACCCTTCACTCAAGCCAAAATCATTGATTAGGCATGAGCTTTTTCTATGATATTTTAAAACTTGTATTAGGTAGTTTCATCAAAATTGAATGGTGTTAATCGATGTCCTTGGAGGATTGAAGTAGAGCCAAAGGCTAGATGAGGAGGCAGAGGGTGAAACTAATGTTGAGGATCCCAATATAAGAGATGGTGGAACTTTGCTTGTCATTTAAATGTTCTTTCTCATTTATTCATAATCCTTTCTTTCAAATTTTCAATATAATGTGCTACTTATAAATGAGTGGTCATGTTTCCAATGTGTTTCAGTTTTGGAAACACATACATGTTTCCCCGTATCGCGTAACTTAGGTCCACAACCGTAAATGGAATTGATTTAAATTCATTGCAATTAAATTTTTGGCACTGCTATGAACTTCCCTAGCCATTATTTGACTTGAATTCAATAAACCCTTTTTCAAAGCTAATATTAAATGTCAAACTGGAAGCAAGGGAATACTCATTGTAGAGGGCAATGTGTAGTAATAGGAAGAATATGGAGATTACCAACAAAGGATAGACCAAGGAATCTTATAGTCAAACAAAAAATGTGTTGAGAGAGAAACCAACCTTAGTGAGTTCTTCTTGTGAGTGATCAACTGCAGGAGATGTAGATCCAGTAGGGGCAACATGACCATTTACAGCATTATTGGTAGCTACATCTGCAAAAGGATCGGGTGTGTTTCCACCATCCTTATTTTTTTCAGTTTCCATAAGATTCACCTCCTCCTCTTCTATCAACTGAACCATAAGAGGTTAGCATACAAATATATTCCTACAAATTCATACATCTCGAATGCAGTGACTTACTAATATAAATTCCTTCATAACAACCAACCGTAATATCTAATTGTGGTAAAAAACAAGCAGAAGTTGTGAATATAATTCTTATACTAATATTTAGTACTCTTATTTGATGCTTATGGATGGTTGATTGGATGTATTTGATACTTGATTCTTGATCAATGGATATCATCTTTAATTATCTCTTGATAATAAATTATAATCGGGTAAGACCTTTCTCTATTATATTGGATGCTTGTCATTGAAAAGTTTAATAGTGTGCATGTTTCTCAAATTTGTTTGTGTTTCTCTTAATCCTTGTTATGTCACTGCAAGCAGTGATATATATGGATGGGTTATGTCTATTAATCCAACCAACCGTACATTGTTTAATTTTTTGTAGTTGTAAAGTTTTTTAAAGTTTTTAAAATTTTATATTAAATAGAATTATTTTAAAATTATTTATTTTATTGTTGATTGGGCTATATTTCCTTGATGTAGGTTTTGATATCAGCTCCTCTAGTGTTGGCGGCGTATCAGACACCATAGGTGTCAACTGGATGTACTGCAATTCAATTAAACTTTGAGTATGATTGCTAGTTTTTCTTTGATAATGGCAACTTTTTGCTTCCGATTTTCAAGGTTCCTCTTTTTTCTTGGTGCACGAACCTCCCAAAATTGAAATTATTGTGTCTTGCTACATGAACCTCCTGGACTTGAATTATTGGATTTTGAAGCCTATTATTAGAGTTTGAAGCCCGAATGTTCTATAGAAAACAATTGTTGTTTGCTCAGAGTGGTTTTGAGGCTACCGAGGATTGGAAGCCTTTCAGATAATTTATTCACTTACTATTTCCCATGATTATCTGCACTATATTCATTTGACAAAGATTTTTGGTATGTCCACAGCCGATTTTTGGTCTGTAGAGAGCAGAATTTTGGTTTGACTTGTAGTTTGAGATTATCAGCAATTAGTGAGGCTTTATGGAGGCTTTGTGGAGCTGCACTGCATGTTTTATTAATGGTAGAAAATAGGATGGCATGGGATTCTTGAGGAAAGATATAAGTTTTTTTGGAAGAGGAATTGGGTGAAAATTTGTATTCAGCAATCACTCAGCAATACGTCGAGATGCATCAGGGAGATAAAGACTCAAAATTAGTCCTTGGATTCCGGTGATTGCCCATGGAAATCTATCGAATCCCCATACAAAGTCTGATAATTTATATGAAGGCCTATTGATGTGTTTCTATGCTTTAGCTTGAAACCCCATCCACCTATTCATTTGATGAAATGAATTTGTAGTTGTCCTTCTATTTAGCTAGTCGGGCAGTTACTTACAGCCGATTTTGATGTAATTCGTTTAAGGCTATTGCTAATTTTAGGGTTTTAGAATTCCCACCTCATTTTTCCATTGTATTCTTAAAAGCAGTGTAGTAAGTAGTACTATTGTTATGTTCACCTATTCTGCAGTGCACCGTGCTCACATTTTGGATAGGTTTTCCCTACGTATAACTACTAAAGTTGATTGTTTCTATCTTTCCCTTGGTTACCCGCTTTCATGAGGTTCTTTTGCACTAAGCAGTTCTAATGACAGTGGTGCATGGTTTTTTGTCTTTTTGCAAAGAAATTGATGAATAAATAATGTCCTTCAAGATTTTAGCAGAAGTGCACATAACCTGATAGTCTCAATCTCTCATAATACCCTCTCTAAGGAGAATTTGCTTAGCATCAATTGCAATTGCCTTTGTGGGTGCACTACATATCTTGCTATTCAGTCACAGACAAGCTTGATAGAACCTCTCGGACTTGAATTATTGGAGTTTCAAGCCCAAATGTTCTATAGCAATCTGTTTTGTTTGCTCAGAGTGGTTTTGCGGCTATTTAGCAGAGCTTTGTAGCAATTGTGGAACGCCAGAGCTTGTCTTGAGTTGTATATGCATAATTTCTTTGAGTAATTAGTGAGACATCGACCCTAGCCATAGAATTCTCTATATAAACTAACGAAATCTCATTGCATGCATCAATTCTTGCAAATTCTAAGTGTAGTCAAGCGTTACGATAGAAGAACACAATATTCCCTCTACGGTTTGTCATTTCTTATGTCCAAGATGGCAAAATATTCTACCAGGAGGAAAAGAAGTAGCAATGAGGGCTACCTTGGAGTGCTCCTAAGAAGAAACCCAAGCCTGAACCTGAGGAGAACAAATTCATGTTCAAGGTTTTGCTTCTTAATGGTTTGAATTTAACTATGAAGTTGGAGGATGTCGTTGAAAAGATGTATGTTGCTGAATTTGTTAGGACTGTTAGGAGAAAAGATGAGAAATAAATAATAGAAAAGGGGTCAAGAAAGATCCAATGGGGTCCCCAAGTCTATGTGGAAGATGCAATGGGAGAATGGATAAAGATGGAAACATCATATGCAATGATTCTCACAACAAGCCCATGCTTGTAGCTCTGCAAGTTCATCCTTGAAATTCCTCCCCTAAATTGTTTCTTTAGTTTTTTTTATAAGTTAAGAAAAATGTATTTATATTTGCACTACAAAAGCATTCCATGAGCTCCTCAAAGTGCATTATGTTAGAACACATATTTCCATATCTAAATATTATTTACTGGAAAGTTTTTTTTTTTTGTAACTAGGGGAATCAGCAACTAGAGTTGGGCTGGTACTCTCATGAAACGGGGTCCAGGGATCGATTCCTACTACCAATATACCCCTAGGTTCCCCACACCCACCGCAAGACATGGGACATAAGTAAACCTGGATGGGATTTGATCTCATGACCTCTAATTTACAACAAGTAACTTCATAACAACTGAATTGCCAATGAGACACACCCATGCGGGCTATTATTTACTGGAAAGTTAACATTTCATAGATAACAAAGATTTATCTAGAGTAATTAGTGACATTTTATTCATATAGTGAGACAACATGACTCTTTCCTCCATTTTTTGTTTTATATTGTTTGACAAGATGGTGGTATTAACAGTGTCCACACATTTCTAGCAAAAACCTATTTATATGTGTATTTAATATTTTTTTCTCTTAAACTTTAAAATTTGTGTGTTGTTTTCATTTTAATACAATGGTTAAATAAATATTGTCGAATAAAAACACACGTTTCCACATCACTGAGGCAATGGTATTGTAATATAGCATTTAAATGCGAGTTGATATTCTGGTGGAAAATGTGCGCTGGATAGATTGATTGTTGATTTCCTTCGCAGGACATGTGGAATGTGATTCTAGAACCACATTTCTTGGTGGAATTACCCCAAGAACACACTTTCTAGACAACATTAGCTGATTTAATTGTATACCCTTTTTTTATTTCATAGAGTATTTTGATATTTTCCATGCCTAGAAAAATGACCACTTGTGTATAGGTCTAGGAATGGATTATTTATTTAATTTATAAATTTAATTGCAAGCCAACACAGCGGTTTTTTGTTTATTAGGACAACTCTTTACAAGTGGTATGGGCCAATGGACCTAGTGAAAGGTGATTGATAAGGTAAAGGTTCTTGCACTTCCTACATTCTCCCTAGGCATTAATATTTTATATGACTTGCTTGTACTTGTCATATAATATAACTTTTCGATTTTCATTTCTAGCCTCTTCATCATGCTTCCTATCCAATGTTTGTATAGAAACATAAAAATATTAGAATTGATTGTCTTTGTTGTGTTCTTGTTGTACCCTTCCCTTCTTTTAACACTCTTATGTTCTCTCTGTACATTTCCCACCTTTGTTTTTTAACCACTTTCCCTGTATCAAAACTGTTCGTTTTCAGCTTTTGGCTCCATTTCTTCATCGCTTCTTTAAATTAGTATTCAAAATTGTGTTTTATTTTTCATTTTCTACCAAAATATTGGAATTTTTTGTTCCCGTTTATTTTCTACCAAACCAAAATATTGCACAAGAAGCCTTTTTTGGGTGGAGATGGAGGTGCTTTTCCTGTCGTCCAAGCTTCTTCCAAACTTCTCATGGGGAAGAGGAGTCTGGGGTTTTAAAACCTAGTAAGTGCAATTATCCTTTATCCTCCATCTCTGAAGCTACCATTTGTAGTTATATTACAAGTGTATTATGATATATTTCTTGGTTTGGCATGGGAATCTTTGATGGGGTTGAAAAAGAGGTATATTGCCATTCTATAGAATTTTTCTTGTAGTAATAATTTTTAGGAATTGCGGTGACATTGCCACCTCGTGGCTCTTGTTTGAAAAATATCTAATGTCTAGCTTAGGATTTTCCTATTAAAGATTTATAAAGTGGATCTAGTTATTAAGGAGAAGATTAGGTTTGAACCATTCAACCCTATCTACTCTTTAATCACTAAAGCCTCCATGAAATCCTCAATTGACCCCATCTTCCTAACTTGGATTTGTTAGGCACTAATCACGGATTTTATGCCATTTTAAATATTAATTCATCTTTCATTTTTTGTTTTATAAAATCTGAAAATTTCTGTCATTTACATGTATTAAACTCAACCCTAAAACATCAAATTGCATAGTAGATTTTCCCTAGTGCGTGGCTGGGAATTACCTTTTGGAAATCTGCTCTATAGCAGTGATTAAATATGGTCTAAAATAGAATTAAAAGGTTTATTTGTAGGGTTGAAAACTTCAGATTAATAAGTGAAATTCCTAGATCTTCCCTAGTTTTAGCCTCATGTGTACCTTATTTCAAATCTAACTAGAGGTTAAAACATTATGTTGTCATACATCTTGGTTACTGGTTGGAAAAGACATATTGTTGCCGCCTTTCACACACCTGGGGGGTACATGGCAGAAATATTCAAGCCACTAGGTGTGTCTTTGGGGGAAAGTCTCGAGTTAAGTTTGTCACATTGTTCTTGACTCCTCCGTTTGGGCTCAACCCCCTAACGAAGCCAAGGGTGGTAGATCCTATTAAGTTACTAAGGCAAATTACTTTAGTATGATGATGTTAAATTGAGATAGTTTCTTAGGAGTTTGAAATTAACCATAAATAACCATAGATGAAAATATGAAAAATAAGCACAATAAAGCACAATGTTGAGACACAATATATATATATATATATCAAAAGATTTAAACACAGAACTAGTGCCTTAAAAATGGAGTCATAAAATAATCAAAGTACTTGCATGTGCTTGGAGTGAATGTTTTGCAATTTCCTCTTGGTACATCTTAAGTTAATGTGAAATATGAGTGGATTAAAATTAGGCGAGGGGGGACTCCAGATATACCTAAGGGGTACTTGGAGTATGTCCAAAAATAAACCTTCACAGCTACCTGCAAGGAATGTGTGCACTGAATGGAGTTTATGAGACTGTGTTCATAATACACCCGAAGGTGTAATAAAGATCAGTACCCCGAGGTCACTGTCCAAGAGTTCCCACTTCCTTTGGGTATTTTGTCACCGTTTACAGTTTGATCGAGGCATTGTATTTTCGCCTGATGGTGGTTAGTTGGGGAAGGTGAAGACTAATTAATCTATTCACTCACGTTGATTTTTATGCATATTGACTGATCAAATGAACCATATCCAAGTGCAGAGCATACGCACTAGAGTCTTGTCAATTTTAGTAAATTTTAAAGGATGAGTTTTTTAGAAAGAAAAACCTTCCAAGAACCTATTTTGGTCCAAGTGGAACTGAACCGTGGAATCAAGGAAGGGGTTTATTTTAAAATATTGTTTTCATATATTAATAATAAGCAGCAAAAAGGAAGCAGACCACAATTTTTCTAATTAGTCCTACCATGCATCTTTTTCTCCTTTCGGGTCAATCAGGAAGTCGTGGGGTAAGTATTAAAGTTAATTTGATATTTTAATATGGGATGTATGATACAGTAATCAAATCATATTATTATTCATCAATGAAACTAATCTAGAGCAAATAAAAATAAGAAATTGCAAAAAATGACAAAAAAGGCGTGAATCCCCCCAAGGGGGATGGGGAATGGGCTTGAAAGAGCCTATTCAGAGAAAAATTTTATTATATGCTGTTAAAATATCAATAAAATTAATTGAATATTCTTGTTTATTATACAGGATGAAACCAATATCTTACAAATTGCCCAAAATTAAAATTACAGTCAAAAGGGAGACCCTTGGGGGGATTCAGATGATCCAAAAGCCACTTTCAAACAACAAATTATCCTCTTTATATTGTTCCTGATAAAATATAGTGATATTATTAGAATGAAATATTCACAAAATCACTTTGAAATTACCTTTGGGTCAGCCTACTTTAAACCCAAAAAAAACTAAGTTAAAACTAGTTAAAACGATAATAAAAAAAAAGGAACCAAGGAAAGCAAGCTTTCCTTGGGATATTGGATTTTTGTTTGGGAAGACAATGATATATGCACTCATTGATGGATTTTATCTTTTAAAATAGAAACATAAATATAATGCATGCAAACTATGGATTCTCTTTAAATTGCCATGCAAAATAGACGATTTCCCTAAATCTAGATCTAGAATGCTTATATAACTTTTTAGGAATGAGTTTTAGATTATGAGCCTTGAGACAATATATCTATGTTAAGTTTTACTTTATAATAATATATCTAAATAATATCAAATCTTGTAAACAAAGTAACCAGGTAAAATTTTGATTTTTAGAAGGAGGAAGAGAGAAAAAGAGTGCTAGAAGCCTGGGAATGTTGGGATTTGGAGTCTGCTTTGGTGAAACAGCGAGAGACTATGTCCTCCAAAATATCCTAAAGATGAGGAATATGCAAACCAGCTCAATCTCTTCTACAAGTGAGATCACCTGCAACTTAGAAATCCTTACACAAACAGATGGTTAAATCATCGGTGTTGCTAGAAAAAGACAATTAGAAAGCATGCAATTAAAGTTAAAATACATACAAATCCAAGAGATCTAAAAAAAGTGAACAGTAAGAGCATAAATCAAACTAGAATAATATCTTACCCCAATAGGAGGGATCTCTCTCCCTCACTGCCAACAATTAACCATCAAAAAGCAAAGATCAATAACATAGATTATACCTCATAAGTACTTGACAATCATCATCCACACATGAAGAGCATTACACCATAGATCTTGCCTCAAAAGCTTCTTTATTCCAAAATAGTAAACAATACAATACAATAGAAATAGCTTCTCAATCCATATCTAACTATCTTGGAAGAGGAAAAGTGAGCTTTATTTATAGATAAAACAAGAAATATAGCCCAGGGGGGCGCAATTCCCAAGGAGAGAGAGACTGCAGCTACATGTGGAGTCAATCTGGGCTTGATCCATGGGGGCTTCACTTGTTGACCAATATCCTATCATGTTAGTTCATATTGTGGGTTTTAAAATTATCAAAAATTGAACCAATATATTGCAAGTATTGGGGGGATGAGGGGTTTAAGGTGGGGGTGGGCAGGGTGGTTTATAAGGATTGAGGTATAAAAAGGGGTGGGGAGGAGGTTTTAATTATTGGGAGGGGGTTTCAACAAAAAGTGTTTGGGTCAATATCTCTTGAAATTAAGGGTATTCTTTAATATCCCTCGATCGCACGTGCTATGTGAGATGTTCACTAAGTGAAGTCCCCGTGGCTTGATCTATGTCTAACTGAGCCTAATGTGAGTCTCACTGAGTGCAACTATCAATTGGAGAGATGATATAACTGACACCTCAACTTGCTAACTGAATCATCCACCAAAACTCATCCAGACGAGCCCACACGTGTGGAGGAGAGAGAGAGGGCACAATTCCCAAGATTGCATGCAATAATGTACTCTTTGTTCAGCTGAGATCAGCTACTTATGTCAAGGAATGGTCAGATCCAATCAATCTCAAGATGATGAGACTGATTTCAGTCAAATCGGAGGAAATCCCAATGATTTAGGATTTTAAATTTTCTCCATTATTTAATTAATTTATCAATTAAATAATCAATATTTAATTTTTAGGGATTTTTTACTTGAGTGATGGAAAAATCACTCACAACTTAGAAAAAGTGGGTCTATGGTTTACATGGCACTCTAAGCTTGAAAATGAGCACCCCCATGACTGAAACTGATTTTCGAGCCCACTTTTATTACAAAACCAATTTTTCCAATTAGACTATTAAAAAATAGCCTAAGTTTTGTGGAAAATTTAAAATTAAAAAAAACTTTAAAAATTAAAAAAATTAAAACCTAGGGGGGCTTAGACATGTTCATATGACTCAACCGTAACTCCTAGCATGTTTATACATTGACACATAGACTCTAATAACCTCAATAGGCCAAAATTCCAAGACGGCCACCCCAACTTTGGAGGTATTGAGTGAAAAGATCAGAAATTATCAGTGGTTTATTCAACAACCAATAATAACCAAGGGAAAAAACACCCTAGCCTGATCAGGTTGACAAATAAATTCTAAGAGATCGAGTCTTTTACAGACACTATCATCCTAGAACATTTTATTACAACTCCCCTATGGGGTATGAACATGTGATATAGTACAACAAGCACTTCTCAATGTCTTCTGAAGTTCGAACAAATCATCTTTGTCCGATTCACCAAGCTCACTTGATAAAAAACCACTAAGTACAACTTAGGTGGTAACATCTAGTTCTATCTAGGGACACATTCTCTGACTAATCTTCTGATCAAAGAAGAGGATGTGAGAACTCTAGAATCTCTGGGTCTTGCATAGCAACTAAAGTTTGTCAGTAACATATATATAAAATAAATCAACTATAAAAGCAAATTAATGTACAAAATTAGTCTATAATGTACAAAAAAAGCAATATTTTACAAGACTAATATACAAAATAAAAACTTCAAGGTTAGTACTATAGTACAAAACATCAATAATACAACAATATATGTAATACAACAATATGTTACATGAAATTTGAAAATACATGCAGGGCAAGGTTTAGAAATTGACCCTGAAACCACCGATGCCAATAAAGGCATCAAACCGTCTTGGTGAACAACATCTTGAGGAGAAAACCATTCACTGGTAGGCTTAACCTTTCTCCTCCTAGGTCATTTAGATAAAAAAGATTGTTCCTTCTACTTCATCAATGATATATGGCCCCAACCATAAGCTGTCAAACTTTCTATGTTTCCCAGGTTTCTCCTGTCGCTTGTTCCGAAGCAAGACTATGTCACCTACTTGAAAGGATCCAGGATGGGTAGATCTATAAAAGGTTCTCTGGAATTTGTCATAATTTATGATACTCATTAGAGGAAATCTGAGGTCTAAAATGGGCCTCCTAAGGAAAATAATAAAATAATAAAATAATAGTTATTAATTTTGGAGGAAGAATGAAAAACTACATTTTTTGTTCGTATTTTCGACATATCTCCCTGTGTGTTTACTCAAATTCTGAGTGGGAGAGCTCATTGGATGTAGAAATTAATTCCGCATACAACGAGTACCCACACTGTATACTTTTGACAGACCCCTCTACCCCAAACAGAAGAAATACCTGAAAAAATGTGATGATGATGTCATCATCACATTTTTTTGGGTATTTCTTATTTTTGGGGTAGTGGAGTCTGTCAAAAGTATGTAATGTGGGTACTCATTGGATCTGAAATTAAATTCTATATCCAACGAGCTCTCCCGCTTGAAATTTGAGTAAAAATACAGGGAGATATGTCAAAAATACGAACAAAAAAAGTAGTTTTCTTTTATGACAAATATGTCAATTCAACCATTATGGTTGACTCATTTTATTGAAATTCTATTGGTTCTTGAATTCCAAATCACAAAATTTATTGTTGGAGCGTTTTCTTATAAGGCCCATTTTAGACCCCAAATTTCCTCTAATGTTGGTCAAGGGAATTTCTTCTACTCTCATCTAACTTGATCAACTCGTTTATTCTGTTCTCAATGGCATCCTGATCCGAACTAAATGTCTGTAGAAGCTGATACACTGGAAGCTTTAAGTGAATAGGTAATGTGACATCTAGGCCATAGAAAAGTTTGAAAGGGCTCCTTCTGGTTGAACTTTTCTTTGTGATTCTATCGGCCCATAATGCAAACTTGATCTTGCTATCCCAAGCCTTTTTATTATCACCAACAGTTTTCTTGATTGTGGTCATTAATTTTTTATTACTTGACTCAGCTAGACCATTTCCTTAGGGATAATAGTTGGATGAATGGGATAGGACAATGTTGTACTTGAAACAAAAGGATGACATCTCAGAGGAAACAAAGCACGGACCATTATCTATGATGATTCTGGATGGCACACTAAATCTTGTGATAATATTATCTTCTAAGAAATCCATGACTATAGCATCAGCTTCCTTCTTGGTGGGTATCGTCTCTACCCACTTGATGAAATAATCAGTGGCGATGAGTATTTAAGAATAACCATTGCTCGAGTTATTTTTTAACTTACCGATGAAATCAATCCCCCACTCCTGGAAAGGGGATTGGACTACTATTGGGTTTAAAGGCAAGGCTTTCATTTGTTTCTTTCCAGTGAACAACTGACACTAGGGGAAAACTCTAATAGACTTGTGCACATTTGAAAATAGGTTTGGCTAATAGTAGTTTCTCCAACCCAAACCATCTTTTTTTAAACAATACTTAGTTTCTTTTAACCTTAATGCTATTCATTTATGTCTAAGTAGGTGATCAAGGCATGTAAGGTTATGGAGGAAAAAGATGATGTCGGTATACCAAGGGTGCTGCTCTAATCTCTGAAGCTCATCTGATACACTTTGTTCTGGATCACTGTTCTAGTAGATTATTCCTAAGGCCTTTTCATTTCATTGGGTCAACATATTTGCAATACCTTGTCCCTTAATTAACTTAGTAGGTTTTATCTCTAAATAATACTCTTGAATCTTTGAAACCCACTTACCCATAATTCCTATACAATCTTGTTGAGACATGATATCCTTGATAGCTGCATGGGGTACATACCCAATGATTTTGGAGTATCCTACATAAGTTTTGAAATGTTTAAGGGACTTGACAAGAGCATAAGCCTATTTCTCCATGGTGGTATACTTCAACTCTGAATGTTGCAAGGCTCTACTCATAAAGGCTATAGGTTTCTCTTGTCCCTCCTTATTATTTTGAGGCAAAACACCAGCAATGGTGTCCTCCAAGGCAAAGGAAAATATCTGAAATTCCTTGGAATAATTTGGACTCATAACAACTGGGGACCTGGATATGGCATCTTTGATAGACTTTAAAGCATCTTTCCCTTCATCCGTCCACTCAAATTTAGCATATTTCTTGAACAACTTTTGTATAGGCTTCATTAATTCTGCTAAATTTGGGATGAATCTCCTTATGAAATTAATATGACCAATGAAAGACTAGAGAGCTTTAAGGTTTTGATGCAAGGGGGCTTTTTTAATGGCTTCAACTCACTGAGGATCGACTTTGACACCATCCTTAGAAATGATTTGTCCCGGCAAATTACTTTCATCAACCCCAAAGATTGACTCAGCAGGGTTTAAGGTAATACCATATTTCTGACATCTTATGAACACTTGCCTAAGATGACTTATGTGGTCAGATATTTCTTTTGAAAAATTAGTTAAGTCATCTTGATATATTTTGATTATTTTGCCTATAAGTTCTTTGAAGGAAAAATCCATGGCTCTTTGGAAGGTGGCACCAGCATTTAATAAGCCAAAAGGCATTCTTAAAAATTTATAGGTTCCCCAAGGTGTGGTGAATGTAGTTTTATGTTGATCCTCTTTATTTACCAACACTTGGTTATAACTGGAAAATCCATCCAACATGGACATCATTCCTAATCCTATTACTCTTTGAAGTAATGTTTCCATGTCGGGAAATGGGTAATTATATTTAAGGTATGATGTATTCAAATTTCTGAAATCTATACATATTCTAACTGACCCATTCTTCTTTCTGACAACAACTAAGTTGGACCACCATGATGAATTTCTTGTAGGTGCTATGATCCCTGCTGCTAACATCTTCTGAAGCTCCTTCTGCACAATGGGGGCCAACTTAGGATTTATTCACGTAAGTTTTGGTCGGAAAGGCTTGACCTGCTTAGCCTCCTTGTTGGAGCAGGGTCCCGCAGCTACAGAAGAAGCTGCTAGTTTTGGCAGAAAGATATAGTTTTGGCAGAAAGAAGACAAGGTAGAGCTACGACGCCATAGCACGTTTCCAGCTGGAGAGAAGAGACGGAAACCGTGACTTTTTGGGATGCGAAAGTCAAATAAAGGCAACGGTACCTGAGCGGCTGAGAAGGGAGAGCTCACCCACTGCATTGAAGGCAGCGGCGGAAGATAGGAGGGCTCAAAGACCCTCATAAAGAAGAAGGAGCAACGAGGCTCAAGCATTGAAGGCGAAGGACAGAAAAGAGAAGCGGTGCATAGTACCCATGGTCAGTACCGGGAAGCATGGAAGACTGCAGAGAGCTGTGGTGTGATGGGAAGCGGCTACCTCAAGGACAGAGAGGACCGACTGTCATTAATTAGGGTTTGGGTTACTGTTGGGACAGGCCCACAGTGTTGTAATGGCGAGACCTTAGGGCCGCCTATAAAAGCTTGTATTTTGTATTGTAAAGGGTTTGTTGGTTCGTAAGATGAGTCGTTAGTTGGTCAGTTGATTATTTTTTAGTAGACTCAGGAGTCAGTCAGACAGACTGTGTTGTAACGATCCAGACACCTAGCTTGTCTGTGAGTCATTTGAGTCTGTATGTAACCATCCACAGAGAGGAAAGAGAGGGAAGGATATATTGAAAGAAAGGAAATATAGAGATAGAAATAGGCCAAAGATCTAGAAGAGGTCTCTCCCTGCATATGCAGTGCAACAGACTGTGCTAACTTCCCTCAAGATATATAATAGAAGCACAGTTTGGTGGACGTAGCTCCCATCTTGGGGGTGAACCACGTTAAATATGCGTGTTATGTGTTGCATGAATGTGATTGTATTTGCTTATTGTTGCTGGTTATCATGCATATAATGTTAGTTGCAGTAAGTGAATGTGTGTATTGTTCAGCTTACGGTAATGCAGGAAGATAGAGATAAGTTGAAGTATTTTAGTAAGCCGCTTAAAGACTCCTTTACGTCTGTTTCTAATGACCATTTAATCACAATATAACTTCCGAGAAGTAGAGTTTCGCACATTGACACAGTCAATGCTAAGAGTGCAAAGTCGTAGTGGTAAGATATCGCAGAGAGGCGATATCGCACCGACAGAGGAGCTGCGGTGCGCGATACTGCGAGCTGAGGACTTAGCGTTGAGGAGAGGTTGGGTGTCTCGCAGTGCGCAGAGATGCGATAAGGTTGGAGGTATTGTGAGTAAGTGGAAGTTGTGCGACGTGGGAAGAAACCGTGCGACTTGCGCGTGGATAAGGATCGCACGGCTAAAAGTGCTGCGAGTAGATGGGGACGTGTGATTCACCAATATAGCTGACCTTGTGACTCATAGGAGTAAGAAAAGAGAAGTAGGATGCACAGAACCTGGTCCAAGACACTTGATTCTTGGCCAACCCATTAGATTCACTTCGGGTGAGACTTCAGATCGCTTCGCGGTCTGTCGCTGAAAGGGCCAGTGAGTTAGGGGTGTTGTTGATTGATTATAGTAAACCCAGGTCTGCCCATGCAATCAACAAATGGTTCCGTTGCCGGTTTAAAACGACTGGGAGTTAATGTTCTGTTGGCATCCTACCAGAGAATAGTTTCACTAGTGGCTGGATTCAGACTTAAGGGAGTTCGCCAAGAAAGAGAATCGGAGTCCTAGACTAAGCACTGAAGCCTGGTTAGAAAAGCATATCGCTTCAGACATACACGCTATATTTTTTGTGACCTACGGAAACGAGCTTTTCGACTGGTTATCTAAGTTGACAGATAGGAATACATTCAAGAAGAAAAGAAACATTATCTGGACACCGGAGCTGATTCAGACCGTGCAGAACCTCGAAAATCCGATTACGAGAGCAGTGGACTTCTGGCTGACAAGTGTGCTAGAAGGCTTTGTTATAGAATTTGCAGTTGACCAGAGAAAGAGCTTCAGCGCAGCTGAACGATACTTCTTTAGAGGATATCGTGGTAAGTACCTAAGATCTCTAAACTTGTCCCTTAAGATGCTGCTATATGAAAAAGGAACAATGGATCTAGTCTCAGATGAATAAGTAAAGATAGTAATGTCACAAGAGTTTGAAAGTGATTTTGATGACATTGGACGAACACGTAGTGGAAAGAAGTATAAAGTATATTTTAGTTCTCCTGTATTTGAAGACAGTTCAGACAGTATTAGACAACAGAGCCCTAGCACCACAGAAGAACCAGAGGGGGGTATCCCTTACCACCCCTATACTCCATAGAAACAGACAGGGACTCAGAATAACCCCGTAGGTACTCCATCTAGTAGCTCACAGCCAGTACCTACTCTCGCTACAGCACCTTCACCTACACCGCTGAGTGGTAGTAGCCCAGCCAGTCAGAACCCACCACAGAGAAATAGAATGGGAGATGACATGAAGCTACCTACTTTTAAAGGTACAGGAGCAGAAGACCCGAAACAACATTGGTTCCTATGCGAAGCTATGTGGACCATTAAAACAATCAACGATGATAACCTCAAACTTGTACAGTTGGTCACCACACTCAGAGACAGAGCCTTGACATGGTACATAAAGTATACTACATTACCCAAGATGCTTTCCCAGGTCAAGAACACCATGATTAAAGAGTTTAAGAAACCTAAGTCTGAGTCTCAGTGCATTACAGAGCTTAAGGATATTAAGCAGCTACCATCAGAGTCAGTATGGGACTTTGACCAGAAATTCAAAGCTCTTATAGATCAGGTAAGTTTCAAGTTTGCGCCACAGCAACATAAGGAATGGTTTATTGCAGCGCTGCTCCCTCATATCAGAATGCCACTAATGCAGCAGAAACTTACTACTCAAGATGAAGCGCTGGAGATGGAAATGAAACTAGAGGCTTCACCTTTAGCAAAAACCAGTACAGGCATGACAACTCTACAGACCCAGTTGGCCAATCTTACGTTACAGATACACAAACTTAAAAAAGGGAAAGAGGTTATGCAGGACATATGGTGCATAAAGTGTAGAGCACAGGGCCATAGTAAAGACAAATGTCCAGTCTTTGCAGAATATTTAGCATCAGGGGCTCCTAACCCCTTACCACGAACGCAAGGGCCATGGTGTGAACTATGTAAAACACAAGGACATCCACCTCAGCAATGCCCTTTGCTTCAAAAGTATGTACAGACACCTAAAAAACTATATTGTATCTTCTGTAAGTCCGTCGGGAACGATCAACAAGACTGCCGAGCTTATGATCTCATGTCAGAAAGAACACATGATGTGTACAGAGTCCAAGCAGACACACAGGGTCCAGCAACAGGACCACAGCCGGATCAGGCTTATGGAGGCCGTGGAGGAGGATTCAAAGGACGAGGCCGTGGAGGAGGCTTCGCACGTGGAGAAGGATTTGGCCGAGGAGGAGGTTTTGTCCAAGGTCATGGACCAGTCACTTGTTATAATTGTGGAATCACAGGACACTATGCTAGGGACTATCAGAACGCCACTACCACTTGTAACTACTGCAAATATTATGATCATACCATAGAAGAGTGTCCTATATTGATAGCTAAGATCAGAGACCCTAAACCAGCCGCACACTAGAACATCCAACTTATCGTTGCTGAGAAGGCAGAACCAGAACCAAGAGTCCATATTGTGACTCGGAGCAGTGCTTCCACTAGTGGCACATCGCAGGAGACCGGAAAGAACACAAGTCAAGGGTGGGTGTGCAGAGCTCCTAGTAAAGCAACAACACTCGACCTACAGAAGAATAAAGAGACCTTTCATGAAGCCAAGGCTTCCTTTGACGAACCTACACCATCAGGACCGCAGGTACCTCCATCTAGGAGCATACCACAGCAAGCACCTTGTAGCGATAGCCCTGAGCAGGCACAGCAGGCTACCACATCGGGAAGATGTGACAAGGATGAATCGACAGGAAGTGTACAAGCCTTCCTGCACAGCTGCTTGAAACTCTTGAGAAATGATAAATCTGTCGGTGAGCTACAGTGCATGATAGATCAGTATCAGCAACCCTCTCTCTCGGGCAGTGCACACCGCGCTGTCCATAATATTAGAAGACATACAAGGACAGGAAGAGAGATGAAATTCACAGCGCAGATTGGTGAGTTTGAAATGGATGAGGTTTTCTTAGATCTAGGGTCAGAGGTGAATGTTCTAACTAAGCAGACATGGGAACAGATGGGTAGTCCTCAGTTATCCCTATCACCTATCCACCTGAGATTAGCTAATCAGCAGCGAGTATCACCATTGGGTCGACTACCGTAGGTGCCAGTTGATATTGACGGAGTTGGTACTTTTGTGGACTTCGAGGTTATAGAAATCATTGGTGACAGTCGACCATATCCAGCACTATTGAGTATTGATTGGGAAATTGGTAGCAAAGCTGTCATTGACCTAAAGAAAAGACAAATGACCTTTGAGGATGCACAGATCCGGGTCATCGTACCGCTGGATCCTTACCAAGGTCCTAGATATATTGAACCCATCCGAGCAGAGGAAGATGCACATAACATCGATAGTCTCTACCAGATGACTGCAAACCAAAAGGACTACATCAATCCAACCGCAGAAGGGAACATTAGTTGGCGATGCGATAGCTAATGCGCATCGGATTCAGATGTTGGTCTAGAAAACTGGAAGAATAGACTTTATGAATTCTTAGCACGCAAATGTGCATTTATCAGTAAGTCACTGCGATGGATTGGCTCCGAGATCGCTGAGAATCCATCATATCATGGTCTGACGGATATCCAGGATTTTTTTGAACATTTTGAGCAACAAATTCCTCATCAGCAGAGGATCGCAGCTATGGACCTTGCAGTTCGAGCCACACCTGCAAGATGGTGGTATGCGCATAAAGAGAATATCACATCATGGGATAATATGAAAATACTGATGGCGATCAGATTTTATGACGACAGAGAGTATGTTCAGCAGAAGTACACAGGAGAAACTGACCCCAAGGTACACATTCAGACATGTGAACAGAACTGGTCGGACATTCCAGAGGATGAATGGGTTCACAGATTCATTCACACATTGGACACAGTTCCAAGGAACTGGTATACAGAAACTGAGCTGCGCAAGGGAAAAACCACATGGTCACTTATGACAGACAGCTTCCTACTCACCTTTGCGTTTGAGTCAGAACATCCAAGTGTTGCTCAGGCCCTAGACATAATCAAGACAAAGATTTTTGAGGATCGCACCATCTCAGTACCAGTCCAACATGAGTGGACTATCCAGCTAGACGAGGTGTTGGAATGCTATAATTTTGCATCAAAATCAGAGGAGGCAGATGAGGATCCTCGCAATACCAACATTCCCGAATCAGAAGGCACTCGCGATGTGGAGGGACCATAGTTAGAGATTCCAGCAATCATCGAGCCCATCAAGATTAAAAAGATCAATATTGGCACAGACGCAGAACCTAAGTTTGCCTCTATTGGAGACTACTGGAATGATGAAACAGTCGGACAGATTGCAGATCTGCTACATGACTATCATGACCTATTTCCCACCAAGTTCACAGAGATGAAGGGAATAGTTGGAGACCTGGGAGTCATGAGGATACCATTAAAGGAGGATGCTAGACCAGTTAAGCAGTGCCCATACAAATTGAATCCGCACTACAAAGAAAAAGTAAAGGATGAAATTGATAAAATGCTAGCAGCAGGCATCATCGAGCCAGTTGAGGAAAGCGAATGGGTTAGCCCTATGGTAGTGCAAGAGAAGAAAACAAAAGGGGACATCAAGATCTGTGTTGATCTATGAAAACTCAACGATGCATCACTTCATGATCCATTTCCAACACCGTTCACTGATGAAGTGTTAGACAACGTGGGAGGATAGGAGGTTTACTCCTTCACCGATGGGTTTTCAGGCTACCATCAAATCAGAATACATCCAGAAGATCAATCTAAGACCACCTTTGCAACAGAATGGGGCTCGTTCCAGTATACGGTAATTCCCTTTGGTCTTAAGAATGCACCAGCTATATTTTCTAGAGTAGTAGTTGTTGTATTTAAAGAATACATTCATAAATTCTTGGAAAATTCCAAGAGAATGTGCCGAGGAGATGAAGAATGAAGTCACAGGACTTCAAGGCAGGTTACAACGCACTTTGCAGGAGGCGAAGGATAAGTTGCAGTAGGAGAAGCCCATTCCAGGTGGCTCGAGGATGAGCCACAAGTGAGTGTTAGGGGACTGTTGGAGTAGGGTCCCGTAGCTACAGAAGAAGCTGCTAATTTTGGCGGAAAGATATAGTTTTGGCGGAAAGAAGACAAGGCAGAGCTACGATGCCGTAGCACGTTTCCAGCTGGAGAGCAGAGCCGGAAACCGTGACTTTTTGGGATGCGAAAGTAAAAGAAAGGAAACGATACCTGAGTGGCCAAGAAGGGAGAGCTCACCCACTGCATTGAAGGCGGCGGCGGAAGACAGGAGGGCTAAGCGACCCTCATAAAGAAGAAGGAGCAATGATGCTCAAGCATTGAAGGTGAAGGACAGAAAAGAGAAGCGGTGCATAGTACCCATGGTCAGTGCCAGGAAGCATGGAAGACTGCAGAGAGCTGTGGTGTGACGGGAAGCGGCTACCTCAAGGACAGAGAGGACCGACTGTCACTAATTAGGGTTTGGGTTACTGTTGGGACAGGCCCACAGTGTTGTAATGGCGAGACCTTCGGGCCACCTATAAAAGCTTGTATTTTGTATTGTAAAGGGTTGGTTGGTTCGTAGGATGAGTCATTAGTTGGTCAGTTGATTATTTTTTAGTAGACTTAGGATTCAGTCAAACAGACTGTGTTGTAACGATCCAGACACTTAGCTTGTCTGTGAGTCATTTGAGTCTGTATGTAACCATCCATAGAGAGGAAAGAGAGGGAAGGATATATTGAAAGAAAGGCAATATAGAGATAGAAATAGGCCAGAGATCTAGAAGAGGTCTCACACTGCATATGCAGTGCAACAGACTGTGCTAACTTCCCTCAAGATATATAATAGAAGCACAGTTTGGTGGACATAGCTCCCATCCTGGGGGTGAACCACGTTAAATCTGCGTGTTATGTGTTGCATGAATGTGATTGTATTTTCTTATTGTTGCTGGTTATCATGCATATAATGTTAGTTGCAGTAAGTGAATGTGTGTATTGTTCAGCTTACGGTAATGCAGGAAGATAGAGATAAGTTGAAGTATTTTAGTAAGCTGCTTAAAGACTCCTTTACGTATATTTCTAATGACCATTTAATCACAATATAACTTCTGAGAAGTAGAGTTTCATACATTGACACAGTCAACGCTAAGAGTGCAAAGTCGTAGTGGTAAGATATCGCAGAGAGGCGATATCGCACCGGCAGAGGAGCTGCGGTGCGCGACACTGCAAGCTGAGGACTTAGCGTTGAGGAGAGGGTGGGTGTCTCACAGTGCGCAGAGATGTGATAAGGTTGGAGGTATTGTGAGTAAGTGGAAGTTGTGTGACGTGGGAAGAAACCGTGCGACTTGCGCGTGGATAAGGATCGCATGGCTAAAAGTGCTGCGAGTAGACGGGGATGTGCAATGCGCCAATATAGCTTACCTTGTGACTCACAGGAGTAAGAAAAGAGAAGTAGGATGCACAGAACCTGGTCCAAGACACTTGAGTCTTGGCCAACCCATTAGATTCACTTCGGGTGAGACTTCAGATCGCTTTGCGGTCTGTCACCGAAAGGGCCAGTGAGTTAGGGGTGTTGTTGATTGATTATAGTAAACCCGAGTCTGCCCATGCAATCAACACTCCTCTGTGAGGGGAATAGTGTGTTGAAACACATCTTCCCAATAGGCTTTAAGTTCATCATAACTAAAGGCCAACACATCTCTATATTATTTGATTAAGTTGATCAAACTGTTCCTTTCCTTTTTCGAAGTACCTTTTCCAATTTTTATTAACTTGGGGTCCTTATCTGTTCCTATATTTATTTCCATATAATCCCCAATTTTTATTTCTTCTTTTTTGTTTTTATGACGATCCTGCTGATCAAACATATTTTCAAAAGCTATAAGGCTACTTGGGATGTGATTCCTTTCATTATCCTCACATTCCTAATACTCTTGACCCTCTTACTGATAACTGATCTTGCAACCTTCAAACTCTTGTAGATTATGGATGAATCTCAAGAGTTTCTCATCATCTTTAAAAACATACCAGTGATCTACATTATCTGGAATTGAAGGTCTGAAATTAATTTCCATTTTTCCATTCACACTAATCATTTAATATGATGGCTAGAGGGTGGATGCTGCTACCGCCAACTTATCTGCTAGACCATTCATTTCCCTATGGATATTTTGAATATTAAGTGCATCAAACCATTCCATGGTGTCCCATATGGAATTTGTATAATTCCTTAGTCTCTCATTTTTGCATTGATACTGATTCTTAATCTGAAGGACAACTAAGTCTAAATCACCTTTAATTTTCAACATCTTTATCCCCATGTCTTTAATGGTTTCTAACCCTAGAAGAAATGCCTCATACTCAGCTACATTGTTTGATGCTTCAAACTCTAAACTAAAAGCAAAGTTGTAAACTTTATTTGAAGGAGAGATGATCATGATGCTCGCACCCTTTTCAGCTTTGGAATAATCCCCATCAAAGTACATTTTCCAAACATCGTCTATCTTTTCATCTTTAATTTTTTCCTTAATAGGGGCCATGAAATTTGACAAGATAGCATAGTTTCCAAAGTTATCAGTGAAATGAACAAATTCATTTCCAAGCTTCTTAGGTTTTTCTACATGCTGTTTCCTTAGCTTCTCTCTATGGAGTATCACCCTAGTGTTTTCTGATGCATGTATAGTAGCATATGTCCAATCCATTAGAATGTACCCACCAAGAGTTGCGGCCCACTTTCTGGATAGAAACATACCCCAATTATCTGGAACATCAATCACTACCACATCCATTGACATGTCGATGTCATAATACTTGGACAACTTAACATGTAGGTTTAATATTATCCCTACCACTTCAACTTCTCTTGCATCCATTACACAAACATTGTGGTAAGGTCAGGTGACCCTTAGATTTAGCTGTTCCATTACTTTTCTTGTCATGACATTTGATGAAGCACCTGAATCTAACATGCATTTATGAAGGAGAAGGTTATCAACTAGGAGAGAGACATAAAAAGGCAAGTGGTATTCTCTTTTCAGATCAACACAGTTGAGGAATATAGGCATATCGATAGGTTCAATATGTTTGGCTTCAAATATAGCATTATTATTAGGGAGAGGATCTTATTTGACAATATTATGAGTTTTACTTTGACTAATTTCTATGGCTTTAAACAACTTTCCTTTTTGACCAGGAATTTTAAGGACATCAATTGCATAAACATGAACCTTGGCACTACTTATCCATTCTCCCATGTCAATATTTGATTCAGGGATAACAGGGGGATATCGGAGAGGAGGAGTGGTTACCTTCGGATTGTATTGTTTAAATGGTGATGGCTTCTCCTTTCTTCGATAAACTATTCCCTTGAATCTAGCCTTATTCATTTCCTAAATTCTTTTTGGAGTAGGCATTTCACGATATAAGTTGGACATTAGAGGAAATTTCAACTCAAAATGGGCCTTTTAACTTTAACTCAAATTCCATGTCATCATGTATTAGCTAATGAAATTTCTTTAAATTTGAAATACCGTATAGGTATTAAACACTTTTTTAAAATAAATTTGGGGATAGGTATCATAAAAAAAACTACTTTTTTGTTTGTATTTTTGACATATCTCCCCGTGTTTTTACTCAAATTTCGATCGAGAGAGCTCATTGGATGTGGAATTAAATTATGCATCCAACAAGTACCCACTTGACATACTTTTAATGGACCCTGCTACCCCAAAAACAAGAAACACCTAAAAAAAATGTGATAATGACATCATCATGTTTTTTCAGGTATTTCTTGTTTTTAGGGTAGTGGGGTCCGTCAAAAGTATGCCAACTGGGTAATCGTTGGATGCGGAATTCTCTCCCAATTGAAATTTGAGTAAAAACACAAGGAGATATGTCGAAAATACAAACAAAAAAAGTAGTTTTTTTCTTTTCTTCCTCCAAAATTAATAGATATTATTTTATTAATTTTTTTTAGGAGGCCCATTCTGAATTGAAATTTCCTCTAATGAAGGAGGTCCTTCTCATAACTATAATCTATGGCTTGATACCAATGCTGGTTTGATAAAGGATAGGTTTGGACTACCATGTACACATGATCAGACTCGCTTGATGTTGTTTCTTGATTACTGACCTCGGGAAATCCATGTTCCATAACTTGGTTTGCAACATAACAAGTGCTTTCTTAGTGGAATTGTTCACAAGGTCTACAACATGGAATTACTTCTTCAACCATGTTAGCTGAGTCTAACTGGTTTGGAATCCTAGGCTCTTGCTGAGGAGCTTTCTTTTGGTACATCTGATTCTGTTTAGGTTGAAACTTCCTAGGTCCGTTATTCCTTTTCATTGTGATTATTCTATTTTGCATATGATTCAATTGTGTAGAATGATTATCCCTTAGTTGGTTTTGACTAGTAACCAAGTTTTTTATCATGTCCATTACCTTTTCCAAGGGATCTTTAGAAGATCCCTTTTCTTCTGATTCAACGGATTTACCCTTCTCTTTGTTGTAGGAAGTGTTTCCCCTAGTGTAACTTGGAATGTTGGACTTTCCTGAAGACTGCATATTCTTTTCTATTTTCTCGACCAATTCCTAGGTAGTTTTTAGATCGACCGACTCTTTGTCTCTTAACTGGTACCTTAAATCACCGTTGAAAGCTTCAATGTAGGATATAAGGATAGAGGCATCTTTTGGCTTGATGTCTCTAGGAAGGTCCACAACCACACGCCTGAATTTAGTGTTAAATTTATCCATGGTTTCATTCTCCATCTTCTTTATGCTATGAAGGGAAACAAGTAGATGTCTTGGTCCCTTCTTTTCTCCCCATTTCTTCTTAAAACCATCTAGGAATTCACTAAGAGTTTTATATGAATCATCATCTAGGTCGGAGTACCATTCTCCAGCATCATCTTCTAAGGATAAAGCAAAGACATTCTTTTTGGCATCGTCATGGTCATGGGCAGCATCATTGCAATAATTGACCAGGTGCTTTTCAAACTTTCGAAGGTGAGACTTGGCAGTGATGGAATTATTTCCCTGAAATATGGGGAGCTTCTTGGTAGCATCATTTGGAATGGCATGGGGAGCACCTGCTATCTAAGAAAAGTCAAGGGGTTTGAAAAAGTCCGTCATTTCTTGAGATTGGTGAATATGACTCTCTACAAATATGTGATGGATATCTGAGAGGGATTGGTCTCCTAAATCTTCAAGGTTTCTACGAGAGGTCTCCCTATTCAATCTTTCTCTAATAAACCTTTCGGGATCAGGGAGAGGATTGAATAACTGTCGGAGGTTTCTTCAAGTGGAAATTATTAAGAGGATGTTAGACAGTGGAGTCACCTGATGGATTGAGTTTTAATTTATATGTTTTTTAAAGACAAGATCAATCAAATTTTTTTATCTTTCTAGTTGTTTAGAAAAAATCTAAGCAAATTCGTACTCTGGAATAAAAATATTTATCCCCGGCAGTGGCACGAAAAAGTGTTTTTTCATTTCAAACACCTGGGGGGGAACATCGTAGAAATATTCATGCCACTAGATGTGTCCTTGGGGGAAATTCTTGAGTCAAGGATATCACCTTGTTCTTGACTCCTCCATTTAGGCTCAACTCCTAACGAAGCCAAGGGGGGTAGACCCTATTAAGTTACTAAGGAAAATTACTTTAGTATGATGATGTTAAATTGAGATAGTTTCTTAGGAGTTTGAAATTAACCATAAATAGCCATAGATGACAAGATGAAAAATAAGCACAATAAACCACAATGCTGAGACACAATATATATATAAAAAGACTTAAACACAAAACCAGTGCCTTAAAAATGGAGTCATAAAATAATCAAAGTACTTGCATGTGCTTGGAGTGAATGTTTTGCAATTTCCTCTTGGTACATTTTAAGTTAATGTGAAATATGACTGGATTAAAATTAGGTGAGGGGGGACTCCAGATATAAACGAGCGGTACTTGGAGTATGTCCAAAAATAAACCTTCATGGCTACCCACAAGGAATGTGTGGTCTGAATGGAGTCTCTGAGACTATGTTCATAATACACCTAAAGGTGTAAAAGAGATCTACGCCCCGAGGTCACTTTCCAGGAGTTCCCACTTCCTTTGGGTATTTTGCCACCATTTACAGTTTGATTGAGGCATTGGATTTTCACCTGATGGTGGTTAATTGGGGAAGGTGAAGACTAATTAATCTAGTCACTCACATTGATTTTGATGCATCTTGAATAATCGAATGAACTGCATCCCAGTGCAGAGCATACACACTGGAGTCTTGTCAATTTTAGTAAATTTTAAAGGATGAGTTTTTTAGAAAGAAAAACCTTCCAGGAACCTCTTTCGGTCCAAGTGGACCTCAATTAGGGAATCAAGGAAGGGGTTGATTTTAAAATATTTTTTGCAGAGATTAATAATAAGTAGCAAAAAGGAAGCAAACCACAAGTTTCCTAATTAGTCCTACCAAGCATCTCTTTCCCCTTCCGGGTCAATCGAGAAGTCATGGGGTAAGTATTAAAGTTACTTTGATACTGTAATATGGATTATATGATAAATTAATCAAATCATATTATTCTACATCAATGAAACTAATCTAGAGAAAAAAAAAAATAAGAAATTGCAAAAAACGACAAAAAAGTCGCAAATCCTCCCAGGGGGGATGGGGAATGGGCTCGAAAGAGCCTATTCAAAGAAAAAATTTATTATCTGATGTTATAATATCAGTAAAATTATCTGAATCCTCTTTTTTCTTATACAATATGAAAACAAGATCTTACAAATTGCCCAAAATTAAAATTACAGTAAAAAAGGAGACCCCTACAGGGATTCAGATGATCCAAAAGCCACTTCCAAGCAGCAGCTTCTCCTCTTTCTATTATTCCTGATAAAATACAGTGAGATTATTAGAATTAAATATTCCCAAAATCACTTTGAAATTACCTTTGTCTTATCCTACTTTAAACCAAAATAAAACTAACTTAAAACTAGTTAAAACGGTAAAAAAAAAAAGGAACCAAGGAAAGCAAGCTTTCCTTGGGATCTTGGATTGTTGTTTGGGAAGCCAATGAGATATGCACTGATTGTTGGATTTTATCTTTTAAAACAAAAACAGAAATCTAATGCATGCAAACTATGGATTCTCTTTAAATTGCCATGCAAAATGGACGATTTCCCTAAATCTAGATCTAGAATGCTTATACAAATTTTTAGGAATGAAATCTAGATTATGAGCCTTGAGAAAATACATCTATGTTAAGTTTTACTTTAGAATAATATATCTGAATAATATAAAATATTGTAAACAAAGTAACCAGGTAAAATTTGATTTTTAGAAGGAGGAAGAGAGAAAAAGAGTGCTTGAAGCCTAGGAATGTTGGCCTTTGGAGTCTGCTTTGGTGGAACAGAGAGGTACTATGTCCTCCAAAATATCCTGAACATGAGGAATATGCAAACTAGCTCAACCCCTTCTACAAGTAATATCACCTACAACTTAGAAATCCTTGCACAAACAAATGGTTAAATCATGGGTGTTGCTGGAAAAAGACAATTAGAAAGCATGTAATTAAACTTAAAATACATGAAACTCCAAGAGATCTGAAACAAGCAAATAGTAAGAGCATAAATCAAACTAGAATAATTTCTTACCCCAATAGGAGGGATCTCTCTCGCTCAAGGCCAACAATTAATCAGCAAAAAGAAAAGATCAATAACACAGATTATACCTCATAAGCACTTGACAATCACCATCCACACATGAAGAGAATTACACCATAGATATTGCCTCCAAATATTCTTTATTCCAAAATAGTAAACAATACAATACAATAACAACATCTTCTGAATCCTAGTCTAGCTAGCTTCGAAGAGGAAAACGGAGCTTTATTTATGGCTAAAACAAGAAATCTAGCCCAGGGGGCCCACAATTCCCAAGGAGAGAGAGACTGCAGCTGCATGTGGAGTTAATTTGGGCTTGATATTTGTCTAACTAAGCCTGATATAAGTCTCACTAATTGAAACTATTAATCGGAGAGCTGATCTGACTGACACCTCAACCTGCTAACTGAAGCATCCACCAAAACTCATCTAGATGAGCCCACATGTGTGGAGGAGAGAGAGAGGGCACAATTCCCAATATTTCATGCAATAATGTACTCTTTGTTCATCCTAGATCACATCCTTCTGTCAAGGATTGATCATATCTAGTTAATCCCAAGCCGATGAGACTAATTTCAGTCAAATTGGAGCAAATCCTAATGGTTTAGGATTTTGAATTTTCTCCATTATTTAATTAATTTATCAATTAAATAATCAATATTTGATTTTTAGGGATTTTTATTTGAGTGATGGACAAATCACTCAAAACTTAGAAAAATTGGGTCTATGGGTTCACATTGCACTTTGAGCTTGAAAATGAGCACCCCCATGACTGAAACTGATTTCTGAGCCCACTTTTATTCCAAAACCAATTTTTCCAATTAGAATATTAAAAAATAGCCTACTTTTGTGGAAAAATTAAAATTAAAAATTAAAATTAAAATTAAAAACCTAGGGGGACTTAGACATGTTCATATGACTCGACCATAATGCCTAGCATGTTTATACATTGACACATAGACTCTAATAACCTCAATAGGCCTAAATTCTAAACCTACCACCCCAACTTTGGAGGTATTGAGTAAAAAACTCAGAAATTATCAGTCGTTTATTCAACAACCAATAATAACCAAGGGAAAAAACACCCTAGGCTGATCGGATTGACAAATAAAGTCTAAGATACTGAGTATTTTACAGACACTATCATGCTAGGAAATTTTATTACAACTCCCCTGTGGGGTATGAACATGTGATATAGTACAAAAGCAATTCCAAATGTGTTCTAAAGTCTGAACAAATCATCATTGTCTGGTTCACCGGGCTCACTTGATAAAAAACCACTAAGTACAACTTAGGCGGTAACACATATCATTTGCAAGTTTGTAGCAGCATTTAATTAATTAATTCAGACCTCAAATTTGAAGATATTTTCACATATAGACTAATAAATTCTCAAACCCTGATTCTTCACTACTAAAATCCCTTGTTGCATCAACTAGTCCATTGATCATATCAATCCATTTAACATTTTCTTCTAGAACTAGATCTGGTAATTGCAAATAATGCATCTCAATAGAAGCTAGAGCCTAGAACATACCTCCTTTACAAGACAGATATGGTGTTAACACTTTCCATTGCAGATAACATTGTAATACCTACAACATCTATGATATAGCCCACTTGAATGGTGGTAGATATACTTATTGTAATTTCCAGTTTATGTTATTTTATGCTTGGTTTTTCTTTCTGTTGTTGTTCTTTTCTATCACCTTTCTGTCTACCTGATAAAAAATTTGGAAGTTCATAGGATGCACATTGGACCCATATGAAACCATACAATTTTCATATGCACAGAGGGTGTGAATAAGACCATTATGTAAGGACCCTATTTGGCTGTGATGAATAACTATGAAAATATTGCAAGTAATTAGAAACCAACATGGAAATATGTACATCAGACAAATATACAATAGATGTTATGTTTTCAATAAGTGCTTACAAAATTTAATCTAGGCATATAATCATGCCACTAGAAACAAATAAATGGGATAAGTTATCCAAGGTTTTGATTTATCGACTATTGATTCTTGAAATGTACCTGTGGATTTGCTTGTCCATAGACACAAAAACTCCACAAGGCTGCACATCAATCACAAGCACTTATTGAAGATCCAAAATTGTGGAAAGGAATGTTCCTTTCCACTATTTTTTAAATTTTTTGGAAACCTCCAAGTTTTGTCACAATATTAACGAAATTTCATTGTGGGTATTACAAAACCGTTGAAACACCGGGTGGCTTTCCATGAATACCGTCGCTATAGCAACGCAGTTTCGTGGACAATTTACCATTAAACTTGCAGATTTCGTTGATAGAGATTGCTTTTCCATGGTTTTGCGTGGAAGAAATTTTTGTTTAGATTCCAAAATTCGTTGATAGAGAGAAAAACATTCTTCAAAACTTTTCCACGGTTTTGCATGGAAACAAGATTTTTCCTAATAGTTTTTTGCCATATTTTCGTCATTATAGGGACGACAATTTTATCGATAGAGCGACGAAAAGTAGAAAATGAATTAAGAAAAATCAATTTCAAGGCCACTATATAGAAGACACGTGGCAGCCAATTTTCGTCTCTATATCGATGGCTTATAAAGTTCGTCGTTATAGCGATGAAATAAGTTCCAGGAAACATCGTGACCATTATTGTCACAATTGAGATGATGAAACGTGGAAATAGCAACGAAAAACTGTCGCAAATTTTCTCATATGTATTATTGTGTATGGTAACATCATACTCTATGGTATATCCAAAACATGTAAAGGATCTTGAATTTCCAATCAAAGGTAATAGATATAACACATCCAAATTTAACCCATACATATATAAACAAGAAACAAGTAATGTTAGATGTTGTATTAAGAAGATGGAACTAAGATAAGTATATTTGAAAACCAATCTTTACTACAAATTTTTTTTATATTGCCACATAATAACATTAAGTCCTATTAGGAAGTTTGTGTAGACTAACCCTGAAGGGATGGTTAGGAATCATTAAGAGCATGCATAATCCATGTTTTTTATGAGGAGATTTAGCAATGGCATAAGCAACATATAAATAAATGTGACACTCCATGTCATGCCTTAGGGTTTGGGGAAAAGAAATATTTTAGTGTTATTAAGGTCTTTTGGACACCAAATTAACAAGTTGATTTAGAAAGTGTGCATCCCAAGTTATTTTTTGGTGAGGTTTACCTTTAAGAACAAAAATTTGTTTAGGGTGATATATGAAGTTGTCTAGGTATTAATCAATGACCTTGATAGAATTCTCAAATTTGTACAAAGTGAGTGTTTTCATTGTAGATATGTGACCTATTTATTATATCATGAGAATGCATATCCAGTATTATCAATGAAGCATACACTAGTTCTTTACTTGAGAATTGTGTAACAAGTTGTTTGTTGTTTCCATGTTTATTCTTGAACACCAAATAAAATTGTTGTAAGTAAGTCATCTTCTTCAATCATCTAGTACTTATTTGTAACTTGATACTCAAATGAACCATTTTCAAAGGCTTATCTTTTAGAGATTGAGCAAAATATGATGATACTTGAACTTTAAAACTTTAATCCACAATAACAGTGCATATAAATCACATCAATAATCCAAATATATAAATCAAACCATATAACACAAGATATACCCTTGGAAAACCCTCCACTAATTCGAAGGATGAAAAACCCAGCAAATGATATTAGAGTATGATTGATATGTAGCAGAGAATGATTACAACACACTAGCCGATTGCTTTCATTGAGAGCACCAGAGAGAGAAGATCAAATGGAACACTATATCTAACTTTCCAAGTGCATAACACTTTAATAACAAGTTAAATTAGTTTTTACAATAAAAATAGAATGGTTTCATGCATCAGTAGCTTATTAACACTTAGAACATTAATCCATCTTCAATCATGTGCCCCCCATCGATCTAGTGCCAATATGGTACTCCATAATTATCTCCCACAATAAGATATGCAAGTTTCATTAATTAACTAGCTCTAAATGAGTTGTTAACTGAGTTTAACTGAATGGAACTACATGCAATTGAATGGAACTAAGTGTAACTGAACTGAACTGAATGGCACTACATGCAACTAAATGGAACTAAGTGTAACTGCATACAACTAAGTGTAACTGAACTGAACTGAATGGAACTACATGCAACTAAATGTAACTGAACATAACTGAATGGAACTGCATGCAACTGAATGTAACTAAATAGAACTAAATGTAACTGAACAGAACTAAATGTAATTGAAAAGTAACTAAATGTAACTGAACAAAACTGAATATAATTAAACAACAACTAGTGCTTCTCCATCAGTGTTTATTTCCAAGAATCACTTGCATAAATTAAGGATTTGATTCCTTAATTAACTTAACTGTCTTTTCCATAACTAATACTCAAGTTATATCTTATCAATTCGAGTTCACTTGATGGAAACATGGGCAATTCAAATTTTCTCTCCATCTCTATACTTATATTAAATATCTTTGAATGGTTTATATGTGTTTTCATTAATTAATCATATATATCATATCATACTCATAATATTTTTTCCGAACCTATGATCATATTTATTACCCCGATTCATATAGTCACATGCTAAAGTAAAACACTCTAAGAGTAGCTAATCCCTAAAGGAGACTTGTAGCACCTATTGACCATGACTAGCCATACATCACATAGTATATCTACTTTACATAGTAAAGTACACCAGCTCACAACATGAGGATATTTGTATAACTTGATATTACTCACAAATATATTGTCTTAATATTACTCACAAGACTCAACTTGATATTAATCACGAGCTTTACTAACTTGATATTACTCACAAGCTTTACTGACTTGATATTCCTCACAAGTCTATTGTTTTGATACTACTCACAAGACTCAGCTTGGTATTGTTAATATTTCATATGATAAACTAGATTCATTAATGTTTCAAAACAAAATCATAGCAGTAGAATATCCAGAATCACTGATAGAAACAAAATCACAACATAAACACAACATTTATCCTAGTAAACCCTCAATGGGGGAAAACCCAGCAAAAATTCCTCTGTATAAGATGTATAAAAGAAAACCCCAAAAAACAAGTGTTCTCCTCCTTATGTTCTCTCTCTCTCTCCTATGCGTTACTCAAGTGAGTGAGTCTATGTTCAAATAAGAACCACATCTCCTTTATTTATACACAATGAGTCAACTGACTTTTACCCTAGAAAAGTTGGCCCCACTAAATTGTATGGGTATAATTCACCTAGAAAGACTCAAAACATTATATTATATTATTTATTAGGGTGCTAAAGACCCGACACAAGTGGAATCTTTACCTCATGACTCTAAGATGACCAAATACAATAGTAGCACCCCTTCGAAGGAATAATAACATCTCCCTTGGGTTACATCAGTAAAATAAATTTACAATATCCTTTGAAGTTACAATATTTAAACACTCCCCCTTAATGAGAAGGTTATTCTACTGACAACATCATCACAGACTATAGGGGAACAAAGTGACAATAATTACAACAGTACATCAAGGTAATACATCTATACGTCATAGGAAGTTTTCACAATCAGTAACTTGAAAAATTACCCTTCATCTTCTGCATCACATGATCACTTGATCCTCTTGTAGCAACACTTTGATCTTTCAATCCTTCATAGAAGCACCTCAATATTCTTAATCCTTTGCAGCAGCACTTCGATCTTCTTATTCCTTTGCAATGACACTTTGATCTTCTCGATCCTTTATAGCAGCACTTCAATCTTCTCGATCCTTTACAGTAGCACTTCGATATTATTGATCCTTTGCAGTAGAACTTTGATCTTCTCAATCCTTTGTAACAACACTTCGATCTTTTGCAGTAGAAATTCGATCTTGTTGAACCTTGTAGCAGTACTTCGAACCTTTCGACCCTTTTTTTGCAGCAGTACTTCGATCCTTTCGATCCTTTGCAGCCATACTTCGATCCTCTCGATCCTTTGCAACTGTGCTTTGAACTACTTGACCTTTTTTTGTTGTGCTTTGATATACTTGATCCTATACTGCCACTCTACCTGTAGTACACATGATCTATTTGCGGAATGATCAATCTTGATCACTTTAGGACCTAAGTCCAAGGATGATGAAATACTCCATCAGCATGAGCCATGAAATTTATCAGTTGAATCATCTACAACTAAATGTAGATCTCTATCGCACCCAATTTTATCCCTATCATCCGTGAGGACTCACCATAGACCATCGATACCACATAGGTTAGGACCACTCAAAAGTGAGTGTTATACTAGGGTATCTACACTTAAGTGTAGGCATACTCTTCCAAGCAAGAGTATTGTCTCTAGAGAAGATATCAATCGCATACAAAATGTTGGCCCATCATAGAAAATCCATACCACATAGGTTATAACCACCCCTAAGTGAGTGTTACACTACAGCATCTGTGAGGACTCATCATAGAGCATCTATACCACTAAGGTTAGGACCACTCTCAAGCGAGTGTTATTATATGGAATCTACATATGAATGTAGGAATACTCTCCATAAAACAGTATAGTCTGCAAGGAATACCTCAAATGCATACCCAATGTTAGTCCTGTCATCTGTAAGGACTCATCGTAGATCATCCATACCACAAAGGTAAGGACCACTCCTCAGTGAGTGTTATTCTACGACATCCACAACTGAATGTGGGTACTCTCCATGAAAGAGTATCATTTGATGAGCCATCCTTAGCTAGTAAGGACCACTCTCATGAACAAAGTGTTATACCTTCCATTGTCAAGATAGTATACTATCTTCCACAAGTAATTGTGGGTACTCTCCATGCAAGAGTAGCATCTACAGGACCATCCTTAGCTAGTAAGGACCACTCCTATGAACATAGTATTATACATGCCATCCTCAAGAGAGGATACTATCATCCGCAAATAAATTTTATACCATCATCATTACTATCATCCATCATTGATGTGAGTCTCATAATTACTCCCCCTTTCTTGGGAAGTTCCATATTATCAAACTACTCCCCCTTTATTCAAGGAGGGTTCATGTCTTCGACCTGATCTTCCTTTTCGAAGAAGATTCATATCTTCATTATTTGTAGTCCCATCACTATTCCTCCTTGTGAGGAAATTCCTTTCGAACTACACAAAGCTTGTCACAGAAATATTCAAAATTCTCTTGAGATATAGGCTTGGTCAGTACATTCACAACTTTCTCATTGGTACACACATACTAGAGCTTCATAGCTCCCTTTTGTACCATATCCCTTATATAAAAGTATCTGATTTCTATGTGCTTCGATTTTTCATGGGACACTAGATTCTCTGTCATCTTTATACAACTCTGGTTGTCATAGAGAATTAATATGGTTCCCAACTCCATGTCAAATAATCCTAACATCAGCTTTCATAGCCATATCACTTCACAACAAGCAGAGCAAGCTGCAATGTACTCTGCTTCAGTTGTACTAAGAGCAACACTAGATTTTTTCTTACTAAACCATGACATCATGGTGGATCCTAGACAATAACATCCACCTAAGGTTCTCTTTATGTCTGCACCACTTTTTTCCCAATCTGAACCTGTATATCCATACAATTTTTAGTCATGATCTCTCCCATAGTACAGTCCCAAATCAATCGTACCTTTTAGGTGCCTCATCACATGCTTTACATCTATCAATTGAAGCCATATAGGTTAAACTAGATACTAACTCAAAGTGTTCACAACAAAACATATATCTGGCCTTGTGTTTTTCAGATACATCAATGACCCAATAATATGTCTATAGTGATTCATTTCCACTAGCTAGGATGTCTCATCAGACAACAGCTTCAAGTTGGTGTCCATGGGTGTGTCCATGGATTTACAATCCAACATATCAATTCTTTTCAATATTTCTACTGCATACTTTCCCTAATTCAGAAATATTCCTTCTAGTCTATGCCACACTTCCAGCCTTAGGAATTAATGCATCAATCCAAGATATTTCATCTCAAATTATTCAGCTAGCTTCTTCTTGCAATCCTTGATTTGTTTCTCATTTCCAGTCAGAAATAGATCATCCACATACAACAATAGTATGATTGGTTCTTCATCCATAATCTTCATGTAAATATTAGTATCAAATTTACTCTTTCTAAATCCCATTCTTGTCAAGAATCTATCTATTCTTCCATACCAAGATCTAGGATCTTTCTTTAGTCCATACAGAGCCTTTTTCAACTTGCATACATGAGTCACTCTATCTTTGACTTTGAATCATTGTGGTTGTTTGATGTAAACCTATTCCTTGATCACACCATTAAGGAATGTTGTCTTTACATCCATCTAGTGTAAATCCCACTTCATCATGGAGGCAAGTGCCATGATAGTTCTGATGGAAGTGTACCTTGCAACTAGAGAAATGTCTCTTCATAATTGATCCCCTCTTTCTGAGAGAATACTCTAGCCACAAATCTTGCTTTGTACTTTTTAATACTTCCATCAGTAGCATGATTTATCTTGTAGATCCATTTCAAAGATACCACACTCTTGTTTTAGGGTTTGGGAACAATATCCCAAACATCATTCTTCATGATCGACTGGTATTCTTCAATCATTGCTTCAACCCATTATTTCTTCTATGCAGCTTCCTCATAGCTAGTAGGTTCTTGATCTACAAGATCACACATCAAAGTTACATAACTGGAATATGTATTTGATCTTTTTTTGGTTCTTATGGAGCCTTCTGGTGCTCCATATCTTTCTGCTTCTTGTATGATTTCTCTTACCCAAGCCGGTTTTCTCTTTCGAGAGATATCCATAGTAGGGGGCTCCTAAGGCTCTAGCATGTCATGATATTCTGATGCTACAATTTCAGGAGATGGTTCATCTTCTCTCCTTCTGGGAGGTACATCATCTTCATGTACTTCTTCTAGCTGACACCTTCTAGAATTATTAAGAGTTATCTCTTCATCAAATGTTACATCTCTATTAATCTCGATATGATGGAATCCTGAAATGTATATCCTGAAGGCTTTGGAGACTTCATAGTATCCTACAAATATTCCCTTTGTTCCAAAAGGATCCAATTTGGTTCTCTTCTCTTTTAGAATGTGTACATATACTGGGAAACCAAATATCTTGATATGAATTACTTCAGGTTTCTTTTCAGTATACATCTCTTCAAGAGTCTTGAATCCAAGAGAACTATGAGATAATCTATTTTGCACATATACGGTTTTTCTTGCTGCTTAATCCCATAGGTGCATAGGGAGGTCTTGGTCATGAATCCTGGTATTTACTTATTCCATGATATCTCTATTCTTTCTTTCCACAACACCATTATGTTAAGGATTATAGGGATTGGTTATTTCCCTCTTGATTCCTTCCTCCTTACATAATTATTCAAATTCCTTTGAAGGTTATTCTTTGCCATTATATGATCTCAGTGTCTTGATTCTCTTTTCTAAGTGGTTCTCTATCAAGGCTTTGAATTCCTTGAATTTCCCAAACACTTCACTCTTATTATTCAAGAAGTATATCCAAGTATTTCTTGAATAGCCATCAATAATTGTGACATAGTACTCATATCCACTGAAGGATATGGAGGGCATAGGACCACATACATCAAAATGGATTAGTTCCAACATACCTTTGGCATTTGTTTCACTCTTCGGAAAGGTATTATTGATGTTCTTTCCCTTTGCACATCCTTATAGGTTCCCTCATGTTCGATCTTCAAATATGGTAACCCTATTACCA
Organism: Pseudotsuga menziesii; assembly: GCA_001517045.1. Taxonomy (NCBI): domain Eukaryota; kingdom Viridiplantae; phylum Streptophyta; class Pinopsida; order Pinales; family Pinaceae; genus Pseudotsuga; species Pseudotsuga menziesii. Next base: position 186,154 of record LPNX010506133.1, read on the forward strand.
CCTTTCTCACATAGGGAAATGATTTCTAGTTGATGTGATCAAGTCTCCTATGCCACTGTTGGTTGTGGAGCCTAATATTCTAGATCCAGAGATATTATTCAGTTATGTTTGTACCCCAGGTGTGCTATACACTCATTCCCCCTACCTTGGGGTTCAGGGGAAAAATTTTGGGATGTGTGTTGGCCAACAATTTTGCGGACCCATGGTATTGGGTTAACCGTAGTATTTTCCCATGGCATTTCTCCTATAAAATAAAGCATTGTAACATGACTGTGTATGGTATTATTTTGTATTGTAAAGAAGATATGTAATGTGTTTAATGTGTTTTGCATCTTGTTTAATGATTTAACTGTATATATGTTATTTCTCTGCAGTCCTATTTTCTAACAATTGGTATAAGAGCCAAAAGGTCTATTTGGATGGTAAACTTGCAAGAAAGAAGGGTTCCTTGTTCAAGTGAAAGCAATGGAGGAAGAAGGAAATTTTAGGGTTTTTAGGGTCGAGAAATTTAACAGCCAAAACTATCAGTTATGGAAGATGCAAATGGAGGACTATCTTTACCAGAAGGATCTGTACCTTCCATTGGGTGGAAAAGCAAAACAGCTGGCAGCTATGAAGGATGAAGAATGGGAGGTTCTTGATAGAAAGAAATTGGGAACAATAAGGTTGTGCCTAGATTTGTCGATGGCTTTCAATATTTCTAAAGAAAAAACAATAGAGGGAGTAATGAGTGCATTGGGTAAGCTCTACGAAAAACCCTTAGATTCCAATGAGGTACTTTTAATGAAGCGTTTATTTAATATAAATATGTCGGAAGGTGGATCTGTTGTTGACCGTTTAAATGAGTTTAATACACTTACCAGTCAGTTAAGTTCTGTAAAAGTGAACTTTGATGATGAGGTTAGGGCTCTTCTAATCTTGTGCTCATTGCCAGAAAGTTGTAGTTGCTTGGTCATGGATGTAAGTAACTTTGTCCCTAGTTCAAACACTCTTAAGTTTGATGATGTTGTTGGTGTTATTCTTAGCGAGGAAATGTGAAGAAAAAGCACAGGTGAGACATCAGGTAATGCATTGGCCATGGAGAGCAGAGGGAGACAAAACGAGAGAGAAAGGAGCCCAAGAAATCACAACAAGTCTAAAAAGGGAATATCCAAGTCTAGATTTAGAAAAATAGAGTTTTGGAACTGTGATAAGAAAGGACATCTAAAGAAAGACTACCGAGCACCAAAGAAGAAAGGTGAGAGGAAGCAAGAGACTACTCAGGAAGAGAATGTAGCAGGTGATGTGTTACAAGATGTTTTGATTCTTGCATTAGATAATACTAGCAATTACTGGGTAGTAGATTCAGGGGCTTCATGTCATGCTACACCCCATAGGAAATTCTTTCATGATTATGTTCAAGGTGATTTTGGACATGTTTTATTGGGGAATGATGAACCATGTAAAATTTTTGGAAAGGGTAAGGTACGAATTAAGCTAAATAATGGAAGTAAATGGATGCTAAAGGATGTAAGGCACATTCCTGCTATGAAAATAAATCTGATCTCAATAGGGCAGTTGGGAGATAGCAGTCATTTTTCTACATTTGGAGAAACATGGTGGAATATCACTAAAGGATCACTGGTAATAGGAAAAGGAGATAGGGTATGTACATTATATTTATTTCCTCATAATACTGATTATTCTATCTTTGTAGCTTCCACAGAAATAGGTGTAGTGCTGTGGCATCATAGGCTTGGCCACATGAGTGAGAAGGGGATGTAGATTCTCCACTCAAGGAAAATGATTCCAAATCTGAAGCATGTAAGTTTGGAATTCTGTGAGAACTGCTTTTATGGAAAACATAAGAGAGTTATATTTCTCAGGGTTGGGAAACAAAAGAAGAGTGAAAAGTTAGAGCTTGTCCATACAGATGTATGGGGACCAACTCAAGTACAATATCTTGGTGGCTCTCATTATTATGTTACTTTTATTTATGATGCAACTAGAAAAACTTGGGTTTAGTGCATTAGATAGAAATCTGATGTGTTTGATACTTTTAAGAATTGGAAAGCTTTGGTTGAGAATGAGACAGGAAAAAGGTCAAAATGTCTAAGATCTGATAATGGAGGCGAGTTCTACAGCAAGGAGTTTGACACTTACTGTTCACACAATGGGATTCATAGAGAGAAGACACTCCCTAGAAAATCACAAGAAAATGGTGTGTCAGAAAGGATGAACAGAATGATCATGGAGCATGCAAGGTGTATGAGATTGCATGCAGGGTTTCCCTTATAGTTTTGGGTTGATGATGTAAACACTGATGTTTATTTAATAAATAGAGGGCCTTCAAGTTCTTTGGATGGTGACATTCTACAGGAGGCATGGACAGGTAAACAGGTAAAATACTCATTTCTGAGAACTTTTGGTTGTGATGCATTTGTCCATATTAATAAAGATGATAGAACAAATCTTGAGGCTATTAAATTTTCATATGCTTAACTAAGACATCAGTATTTCATTTCATCTTCATAAAAAAAGCATATAAACAGGATCACTGAAATATTAACAAGCACAACCATACAAAAGGAACACAAATATTTATCCTATGAAAACCCTAAAGGGAAAAACCTAGCAAAAGCTTCCTCAATATAGATGTCCCCAAAAAGATAAAAGATAAAAAAAACAAGGAGATCAAAGCCTGATCCTCCTCCTTCTCCAGCTACTTCTCTTCTCCACTAATGCACTACACAAGTGAGAGTGTGTTCTCAAATGAGGAGAGCTACACCTATATTTATATTCATCCATTCACTTCAATTAACTCATCCGACATGTAGGCTCGAGTTAATCATGTAGGCTCGAGTTACACATGTAGGCTCAAGTAACCACACTGGGGTGCTAATGACCCACCTTTATAATTAGAGGGGACAACCTCATGACTCTTATTATTTCTTCCAATTAGAAGCATTGGGGTACAAGATAATACAATTGGTTCTCTCGGTAGGACCATCAGTGACCACAAAAGATACATATATAATATTCTTCGAAGTTGCAATATTTTAACACTCCCCCTTAACGAGAAGGGTATTCTACAACAACATCAACAACAACAATAGTAGGAGAGAGATAGAGGACATCATCAACATCATCAAGGTAATACATCTATAAATCATTGGAAGATTTTCAACATTATGTAGTCTTCATCTTCATTCTTCAGTCTTCATCATCATTAATACTTTGACTGCTTCGATCAACAACATATTCAGCACTTTGACCTTTCGATCAGCAACATCATCTTCAGTACTTTGACCTTTCGATCAGAAACATCATCTTCAGCACTTTGACCTTTCGATCAGCAACATCATCTTCAGCACTTTGACCTTTCGATCAGCAACATCATC
>LPNX010506133.1:189623-244045 GCA_001517045.1 Pseudotsuga menziesii
CATACTCTGATATTTTTGATCAGAAACATCATCATGAAAATATCATCAACACCAAAACATCATTATCATCAAAACATCAACATCATCAAAACATCAACATCATCATCATCAAAACATCAACAAAACATCAACATCATCATCATCAAAACATCAACATGATCCTTCCTTTCGGAATTACAGGATCAACATGTCTGTGGTACTCAGACGATCCTTCCTGTCGGAATTATGGGATTTAGGTATTTACGGAGTTACTAACGATCCTTCCTTTCAGAATTACGGGATCAACACATCTATGGAGCTCAAACGATCCTTCCTTTTGGAATTATGGGATCAAGTCTTTACGGAGCTACTAGCAATCCTTCCTTTCATAATTACGGGATTTAGGTCTTTACGGAGTTGCTAACGATCCTTCCTTTTGGAATTACGGGATCAACACATTTGTGGAACTCAGACAATCCTTCCTATTGGAATTACGGGATCAACACATTTGTGGAACTTAGACAATCCTTCCTGTTGGAATTACGGGATTAAGTCTTTACGGAGCTACCAACGATCCTTCCTTTCGGAATTACAGGATTTAGGTCTTTACGGAGTTACTAACGATCCTTCCTTTTGGAATTATGGGATCAACACATCTGTGGAACTCAGAAAATCCTTATTATTGGAATTACAGGATCAAGTCAATGATCCTTCCTTTCAGAATTACGAGATTTAGGTCTTTACGGAGTTAATAATGATCCTTCCTTTCGGAATTACGGGATCAGCATAGTTGTGGAACTCAGACAATCCTTCCTCTAGGAATTACGGGATCAACACATATTCTCGAGTACTGAAGTCACCGGATCCGTTCTGAACCAAATTTTAAGGATGATGCAATCCTACCACCTTCTTGATGACGGAAGTTCACCGGATCCATTCTGAACCAAAGTCCAAGGATGATACAATCCTACCACCTTCTCAATGACCAAAGTTCACTGGATCACTTCTGGACATATGTCCCGGGATGATACAATCCCTCTTCATTCTCGAAGACCGAGGTCTTAAGGTCACTTTTGGGAAAGTGCCCAGGGATGATACAATCCCACTGCAACATCATTACTCCCCCTTTCGAGGAAGACCCTTTCAAACCACACCAAGATTGTCTCGAAAGTATTCAAACTTCACTCGGGACAAAGGTTTCATCAACACATCAGCAAGCTGTTCATCAGTACTCACATATTGGAACTTTATGGCTCCTTTCTGCATCATGTCTCGAATGCAGAAATATCTAATTTCTATGTGTTTTGATCTGTCGTGGAACACAGGGTTCTCTATCATATTTATACAGCTTTGGTTGTCACATAGAATTATGGTAGTGTCCAACTCTAGATTACATAATCCTGACAGCAACTTCCAAATCCATATGGCTTCACAACTAGAAAAGCAAGCTGCTATATATTCTGCTTTGGCAGTGCTTAGAGCAACACTGGATTGCTTTCTTCTAAACCATGAAATCATAGCAAATCCCAGACTATAACAACCGCCTGACGTGCTTTTTCTATCTGAGATACTTCCAGCCCAATCTCCATCTATATATCCATATAATCTATACTCATGGCTATTATCATAGTATAGCCCAAAGTCTATAGTCCCTTTCAAATATCTCATCACATGTTTGGCGGCTACCAAGTGAACCCGTCTAGGTTGAACTAGATATTGAATTAAAATGTTCACAACAAAACAAATGTCTGGTCTGGTATTTGCTAGGTACATCAATGATCGAATGATCTGTCTGTAGAGAGTCACATCCACTAACTCTGATGAGTCATCAATTAAAAGCTTTAGGTTGGAATCCATGGGGGTGGCCAAGGATTTGCATTCCAACATATTGAATCTTTTCAATATCTCTACTGCATACTTTCCCTGGTTGAGAAAGATTCCTTCTGAACTTTTCCATACTTCCAGACCTAGGAAATAGTGCATTAACCCAAGGTCTTTCATCTCAAATTCTTCTGCTAGTTTCTTCTTGCTTTCCTTAATCTATTTCTCATTCCTCGTCAAGAATAAATCATCCACATATAGTAACAGGATGACAGGCTCATCTTTTACAACCTTTAGGTAAAGGTTAGGATCAGCTTTACTTTTGGTAAATCCCATGCTCGACAAGAAACCATCTATTCTTTCATACCAAGCTCGAGGAGCTTGTTTAAGACCATATAATTCCTTCTTCAACTTGCATACATGTGTATGCCTATCTTCAACTTCAAATCCTTGAGGTTGTTCTAAGTATACTTCTTCTTCGATCACTCCATTTAGGAAAGTTGTTTCCACATCCATTTGGTGTAAATCCCACTTCATCATGGATGCAAGTGCCATGATAGTTCTAATCGAAGTATACCATGCTACTGGGGAAAATGTCTCTTCATAATCAATTCCTTCTTTCTAAGAGAAACCTCTGGCTACAAATATTGCTTTATATTTCTCGATAATTTCGTTAGCTACATGCTTTACTTTGTATATCCATTTGGAGGATACTATACTTTTTCCTTTTGGTCTGGGAGCTATATCCCATACATCATTCTTAATTATTGATTGATATTCTTCAGTCATTGCTTCTACCCATTATTTCTTCTGGACTTGTTATAGCGGATTTCACCACACTAGGTGAATCACACATTGTATGGCCTTCCCTTGTCCCGCTGCAGACTCATTAACCCCTTTGGACCACTTTATATCTTTTGATGTTACCTTAATCATCCCCAAAAAACATTATAATATTGATATACGCGGCTTTTTCCCCGATAACCGCGTACATACGCGGATATTCCCTCGATAGTCGCGTACATCGGGATGTGTGCATAAATCCACATCCTTTTGGACTGTTCCTTGACTTGGATCTGACTCATATGACTCTTGGCCTTCCATATTCCTTAAGATCGCACGGATTCGACCCTTCAGTATCCCTTTGAAGAGCTATATAAGGAACCCCTTGGTACATTGAAAGCATGAGAGAAAGTTGAGAGCATCGAAACTATAGTCCATTGTTGCCAGAACTTTATGCTTGAGTCTGCATCCCTTTGTCCCTTGGAGCACTGTTGTGTTCTTCCCAAGCTTGCCCATTGTTAGTAAGCTTGCTATCAAAGTGATTGAGGATTGAGGTGGTGGAGGCCCAAGTGGGGGATTCAGTTTCTCCGGTTCGCAGACGTGCCATCAGAGGTTGTCACTTGTAATCTCTGATTCTTATTAATAGAAATATCTTTTCCTGTCCAGTAATGTGTATTTGAATGAATATTGTTTCCATTGGAATATGTCAAATGCTTTTACATTATTGATTATATATGCTAGAATAGATCTAACACCATGAAATATAGTATGCTTGTATTGTTTACTTGTTGTTGAGGACGTGCTATAACGATTCAAGCTGAAGATTGGAAAGCTCAACGGGGATCTACTTCAACCGTCCGGAATAAGGTACGAGGTTCGATCCTTTAGTGTTAGATTGTTTATTTCTATTGCATATTGGAGAAGATTGATTTCTGGAGTCTAGCTGTCTGTTGTGGTACCCCAAGCCATAGGAATTTCTCTCCGTAACAGGACTGCTTCTTCAAAGTTTGTAGGTTCTTGATCTACAAGATCACACATCAAGGCTACATAGTTGGAGAAGGTATTAGGTTTCTTTCTTTCCCTTGTGGAGCCTTCAGGGGCTCCATACCTTTCTGTTTCTCATATAATTTCTCTTGTCCAAGCAGGCTTTCTCTTTCTTGTTATTTCCATTATGGGAGGTTCTTGAGGTTCTTCTATGTCATGTTCTTCAGGAGCTTCATCTTCAGGGATACATGTAGATTCTTTATTTCTGGGAGATGTCTCTTCTTCATACACTTCTTCATGTTGGCATTTCCTACATCTCTTGAGGGCTGCCTCTTCATCAAATGTCACATATCAACTGATTTCCATGTGATGGAATCCAGGAATGTATATTCTGAATGCTTTGGATACCTCACAGTAAACAAACAAATATCCCCTTCTTTCCAGATGGATCTAATTTGGTTCTTTTCTCTTTTGGTATATGAATATATACTGGACAACCAAATATATTGAGGTGACTTACCTCAGGCTTCTTTCCTGTGAATACCTCTTCTGGAGTCTTGAACCCAAGAGCACTGTGGGATATTCTATTCTATACATACACAGCTGTTCTTGCCACTTCTACTCATAGATGCATTGGAATATCTTGATCATAAATCATTGTCTTTACTACCTCCATGATGGCTCTGTTCTTTCTTTCTGCAACCCCATTCTGTTGAGGATTGTAGGGAGTGGTTAGTTCCCTTTTGATTTTGGAGTCTTTGCAAAAGGCTTCAAACTCTTTTGAGGTATACTCTCCACCATTTTCCGATCGAAGTGTCTTTATTTTCTTATCTGAGAGATTCTATATCAAGGCTTTGAACTCCTTGAATTTTTCAAACACTTCACTCTTTGCTTTCAAGAATTATATCCAAGTATTTCTTGAAAAGTCATCAATAAATGTGATATAATATTCAAATCCACTTAAATATGTGGAAGACATTGGACCACATACATCTGAATGAATCAATTCCAATGTACCTTTTGTCTTTGTTTCACTTTTCAGAAATGGATTCTTGATGTTCTTTCCCTTTGCACATCCTTTGCAAATGCCTTCATGCTCGATCTTCATGTCTGGTAATCCCGTCACTACTTTGTTCACATGAGGTAGAGCCTTGTAATTGATATGGGCAAGACTTCTATGCCATATTTCACTAGGGTCAGTGGATTCATGCACTAGGGTTGTTTCTGAGTGCCCCTTTAGTTTATACAAGCCTCCTTCTTCTTCACCAATAATGATTGCATCTTCAATATTCTTTCCTTTGGGACACATGACTACTTGGCCATCTATGTAAGCAACTCTGAAACCTTTCTTATCTAAAGCTGGGATAGAAAGTAAATTCTTCTTTAGACCAGGTACATATAATACATCCTTCATTTTCAGGGGATTACTTGAATCGAGTTTGTAGCTTGCTTCACCAACACCTTTGATCGGATATTGATAGTCATCTCCTAAGGATACCTTCTGAGGAGAGCTCTTTTCTTCAAGTTTGGACAGAGTTTTCTTTTGTCTCGTCATGTTATTTGAAGCACAGCTATCAATAAGCCAGGTGTCTTCTCCAGGAGTTACAGATCCAGAGAGTGCAGAGAATAGCACATACTCTTCTACATATTCTTCTCTTGCTTGTTTTCTTGGGGGACCTTCTTCTTCTTATTCTTCTTCTTCTTCTTCTTCATCTGCTAGATGGGCATGGTGCCTTTTGTTGTTGTTGATCCTCTTTCTATATTCTTTCCCCTTTTTAGGACAATTTTGGGCAATGTGTCCTATCTTGTTACAATGAAAACATTAAAAGTCAGAATAGTCTTTAAAGGAAGGATTTTCTCTTACCCTTTGGATTCTTCTGGGAGGATGAGACTCCTTGAAATTTATTCTCTTGAAGTTTGATTGGCCTCTTCTTATTTTCGTGTGAGTGGCTAGGGATTGCTCATCTAATTTTAGTAAGGCTTCCCTATTTGCCACTCTAGTCTCCTCTTGAATGTAGTCTTCCCATACAATATCAAACTTCATGCTTTCTTTTCTGGCACACATCATCTGAATAAAAGACTCCCAAGGTATAGTGAGACCATTGAGAGCAGTCATGACCATTTCATCTTCATCAAGATTATCTCCAATAGCTTCTAGTTTCTCTTTGATCTAGGAAACCCTTGAAAAGTAGTCTTGGATGGATTCTCCATGACTCATTTTGATGCTCTTCAGTTGAGCTCTTAGATTCATCTTCCTGTTGATGTTTCTTCCCTCAAACATTCTGGAAAGGGCATCATACATTTCTTTTGGAGTCTTCTTGGATGACACTTGAGGAATCAAGTGATCCTTAATGGAGTCAGCAATAATTCTTTGTGCCCTAATCATATCCTTTCTTTGCTTCTCCTTGGCTTCAGCTTCTTCAGGTTCTGACACTTCTTCTTTGACATACTTATCAAGATCATTCTCTTGGAGAATGAGACCAATCCTATATTTCCATGCTCGAAAATTCTCTATGCCTTCTAGCTTGTCTTCAAGCTTAGTGCTTGAAGTCATCTTGCTAGAGAATTACAAAAAATTGAAATTTTGTGGAATGAGAAACTGACCTTACCAGGAGATGTTCTTGAATGAGGTGAGTTGACTGATGTACTTGGATTCTGGAAATCTCAATCTTTCAAATCAGACGATTCAGCTTCTGAAGAAATTCCTGTCACTGTTTCTGTGATATCTCCACAATTGCTGCCCCTCTGTGTCTGAAATTTCGCACTGAGGTAACCTCGTATGTCCATGATCCAACACCATAGGTTTCATCAAAATTGGTTTCACCAATTTGTATTTATGATCCTTTTACCATGGTGACCTGTTATAAGACTGTTCAGAACAACAAAGTTGTACGGCCTGCCACGTGTCACTGTTTCATCTTCTAGTTATGAAATTTGGAACACATAAATTAAAGTCTATGATTTTTCTGGAACATCTTCAGGAATTCCATTTGGATATTTGTATCCCAAGCTACAGCAGTTCTCCCCAGGTGTCCTGTTTATGGATGAATTTTGGAAGAGGCTGGAACCCTAACTTGGAGGGATCATATCTCCAATAATATAGCGAATCTGAGGCTGAATTTTGGACACAGTGTACATAGGGATTTTATATTCATCCTTTGAAATTTTCCGCTCCTGATCCTTTTCCAATATATAAATATAGAGAAAGTACCAAAACTTAGCATTTTTAGGATTTAGGGTTTTTCTAGCTCAGGGTCAAACTAGGGTTTGACTTTCCTGGAGTTTCACCCAACCAAAAATTTTGATCCAGGTCTCTAAAATTCAATTTTTATGAGGATAGAAATCCTATGCTAGGCTCATTCAAAAATTCCTCTTCTGCAAGAAGCCCTGATTTCCCGCACCGAAAACTAAAAATGCTCGGAATCGAATTTTGCTTCGACAAAAAGATGCATCCTTCAATGGAGAGTCAGCCTAGCCTTCGTTTGCAAATCAATTGTGGAGAGAGAACCAAAAATGAAGAATCCCTAGCTTCTGTAGCTACACAATGTCTTCTTTCAGGGTGGCTCTGATACCATGTTAAATTTTCATATGCTTAACTAAGACATCAGTATTTCATTTCATCTTCATAACAAAAGCATATAAATAGGATCATTGAAAGATAGACAAGCACAACCATACAAAAGGAACACAAAGATTTATCCTGGGAAAAACCCAGAAAAAGCTTCCTCAATATAGATGTCCCCAAAAAGATAAAAGATAAAACCAGCAAGGAGATCAAAGCCTGATCCTCCTCCTTCTCCAGCTACTTCTCTTCTCCACTAATGCACTACACAAGTGAGAGTGTGTTCTCAAATGAGGAGAGCTACACCTCTATTTATATTCATCCATTCACTTCAATTAAATCATCTGACATGTAGGCTCAAGTTAATCATGTAGGCTCGAGTTACACATGTAGGCTCAAGTAATCACACCGGGGTGCTAATGACCCACCTTTACAATTAGAGGGGACAACCTCATGACTCTTATTAGTTCTTCCGATTAGAAGCATTGGGGTACATTATAATACAAGTGGTTCTCCCAATAGGACCATCGGGGACCACAAAAGATACATATAGAATATTTTTTGAAGTTACAGTATTTCAACAAAGGCTAAATCCAAGAAATGTACCTTTATTGGATACAGGGTTGATGATTTTGGTTATCGCTTATGGGATCTTAAAAATGGAAAAATAATTAGGAGTAGAGATGTAGTATTCAATGAAAAGGTCATGTACAAAGATCAGTTGCATGGAAAGAAAGAAGAAAAGGAAAACACAGAGTACACAGTGCTTGATGAAATCAAAGAAAATGAAGTCCCAAAGGCACCAAAAAATCAAGAGCAATAGTAGGTACCTGAAACTCCTGCAATTGTAAGAAAGTATACCATGTTAAGTAGACCCCCTAAATGATTCTCTTCTTCACTATATTATTTATTGATGACTAATTTTGGTGAACCAAAATGTTATGAAGAATAAATGAAGGTAGAAACTAGAAAGAAGTGGGAGCAAGGCATGGATGAGGAGATGGAATCATTGGTAAGAAACCAGACTTGGGATCTAGTTAAGTTGCCTGCATAAAAAAGGGCATTGCAGAATAAATGGGTTTACAGGTTGAAGGAAGAAGATGGAGGCAAGAAGCGGTGCAAGGCTAGACTAGTTGTAAAGGGATTTGCACAAAAGAAAGGTATATAATTTGATGAAATATTTTCCCCTGTTGTTAAAATGACTTCAATCAGAACTATTTTAAGTCTAGTGGCAGTAAAATATTTGCATCTTAAACAGTTAGATGTAAAAATAGCCTTTCTCCATGGGGATTTGGAGGAAGAGATTTATATGTAGCATCCATAGGGGTATGAGGTCAAAGTTAAGGAGAATTTGGTTTGCAGGTTGAAGAAGAGCTTGTATGGCCTGAAACAAGATCTAAGGCAGTGGTATTTAAAATTTGATAAGTTTATAACAGAACAAGTTTATGATAGATGTAATTCTAAACACTATGTTTATTTCAAGAGGCTAGATAATAGAACATAATCTTGTTATTGTATGTGGATGACATGCTTGTTGCAGGGTCTAACATGTAGGATATAAATATGCTCAAAAGAAAACTAGGTAATTCATTTTTGATGAAGGATTTGGGTGCCACAATGCAAATCCTTGGTATGAGAATAACAAGAGACAGGAAAAATCACAAATTGATGTTGTATCAAGGTGAGTACATAGAAAAGGTGTTGTATAGGTTTAGAATGCAGAATACAAAACTAGTTAGTACACCTTTAGCTAGCCATTTCAAACTAAGTAAGTAGATGTGTCCAGAGACACAGGAAGAAATAGATTACATGTCTAGGATTCCCTATTCATCAACGTTGAAAGCTTGATGTATGCCATGGTGTGCACAAGGCCAAATATTGCACATGCAGTGGGAGTTGTGAGCAGGTATATGAATAATCCATGTAAAGAGCATTGGAAAGCAATGCAGTGGATTCTTAGGTATTTGAGAGGTACCACTTTAGATGCATTATGTTTTGGAGGTTCAGACACTGTTCTACATGGATATGCTGATGGATATATGGATGGTGATAAAGATAGAAGGAGGAACACCACAGGGTATGTGTTTACTGTGGGTGGAACAGCGGTAAGTTGGATTTCAAAAATACAACAGGTCGTTGCACTTTTAACAATGGAAGCAGAGTATGTTGATGCTACAAAGGCTAGTAAGGAGATGATTTGGTTGCAGAGGTGCATGGAAGAATTAGGTAAGAAGCGGGAGAATAATAGGTTGTACAGTGACATATAGAGTGCCATTCATCTTGCGAATAACTCAGCCTTTCATTTGAATACTAGACATATACAACTCAAGTACCACTTCATAAGATCTGTTCTACATAAAGAACTATTAAAATTGGAAAAGATACATACTAGCCAGAATCCTGCAGACATGTTGACAAAGGGAGTAACAGAGAGAAACTGAGTTCCTGCTCGATTTCTATTGGCCTTCAAGCATGAAGGTGAAAATAAGAAAATTTCCAAGTCTAAGGTCCAAAGCATAGTCCAGCAAGTGCAGTAGCATTGGAGTTGTTGTGATCAGTCTCCAAGTGGGGGATTGTGATCAGTCTCCAAGTGGGGGATTGTTGGTTGTGGAGCCTAATCTTCTAGATCCAGAGATATTATTCAGTTGTGTTTGTACCCCAGGTGTACTGTACACTCATTCCCCCTGCCTTGGGGTTTGGGGGAAAATTTTTTGGGATGTGTGTTTTCCAATAGTTTTGTGGACCCATGGTATTGGGTTAACCATAGTATTTTCCCATGGTATTTCCCCTATAAAAGAAAGCATTGTCACACGACTATGTATGGTATTATTTTGTATTGTAAACAATATCTGTAATGTGTTTAATGTGTTTTGCATCTTGTTTAATGATTTAAATGTATATGTGTTAAATTTTCATATGCTTAGCTAAAACATCAGTATTTCATTTCATTTTCATAAAAAAAGCATATAAATAGGATCACTAAAAGAAATAGTATCACAAGAACAACACAGATTTATCCTGGGAAAACCCTAAAGGGAAAAACCCATCAAAAGCTTCCTCAATATAGATGCCCCAAAAAGATAAAAGGTAAAACCAACAAGGAGATCAAAACCCTAATCCTCCTCCTTCTCCAGCTACTTCTCTCCTTCACTAGTGCACTACACAAATGAGTGTGTGTGTTCCAAATGAGGAGCACTACACTTCTATTTATATTCATTCGTTCACTTTAATTAACTCATCCGACATGTAGGCTCGATTTAAATCATGTAGGCTCAAGTTACACATGTAGGCTCAAGTAACCACACTGGGGTGCTAATGGCCCACCTTTACAATTAGAGGGGACTACTTCATGACTCTTATTAGTTCTTTCGATTAGAAGCATTGGGGTACAAAGTAATACAAGCGGTTATCCCGGTAGGACCATCGGGGACCACAAAAAAGATACATATATAATATTCTTCGAAGTTACAATATTTCAACACTCCCCCTTAACGAGAAGGGTATTCTACAACAACATCAACAACAACAATGATAGGAGAGAAATAGAGGACATCATCAACATCATTAGGGTAACGCATCTATAAATCATTGGAATCTTTTCAACATCATATACTCTTCATCTTCAATCTTAAGTCTTTAGCATCATCAATACTTTGACTGCTTTGATTAGAAACATCTTCAGCACTTTGACCTTTCGATCAGCAACAACATCTTCAGCACTTTGACCTTTCTATCAACAATAACTTTAGCACTTTAACCTTTCGATCAGCAACAACATCTTCAACACTTTGACCTTTCGATCAGCAACAACATCTTCAGCACTTTGACCATTTGATCAGCAACAACTTTGGCAGTTTGACCTTTCGATCAGCAACAACATCTTCAACATTTTGACCTTTCGATCAGCAACAACTTCAGCAGCAACATCATCATAATCATACTCTGATATTTCGATCAAAAAATAAAAACATCATCATCAAACCACTCTGATCTTTCGATCAGAAACATCATCATCAAATCATCATCAAAACATCATCATAAAAATACTTTGATCTTTTGATCAGAAACATCATCATCATCACACTCTAATCTTTCAATTAGAAACATCATCATCAGCAGCAACAACCTACAAATTACAGTACAAAGAAACAGAAGTATTTGGATCTCTTTTGGACTTAAAGTCTAGGGATGATGCAATCCTACCACCTTCTCGATGATCGAAGTTCACCGGATCCGTTCTGAACTAGAGTCCAAGGATGATACAATCCTTCCACCTTCTCGATGACCGAAGTTCATCGGATCCGTTCTAAACTGAATTTCAAGGATGATACAATCCTGCCACCTTCTCGATGACCAAAGTTCACTAGATCTGTTTTGAACTGAAGTTCAAGGATGACACAATCCTTCCACCTTCTTGATGACTGAAGTTCACCGGATCCATTCTGAACCGAAGTTCAAGGATTATACAATCCTGCCACCTTCTCGATGACCGAAGTTCACCGAATCCATTTTGAACCGAAGTTAAAGGATGATACAATCCTACCACCTTCTCAATGACCAAAGTTCATCAGATCCATTCTGAACCGAAGTTCAAAAATGATACAATCCTGCCACCTTCTCGATGACCGAAGTTCACCGAATTCATTCTGAACTGAAGTTCAAGGATGATACAATCCTGCCACATTCTCGATGACCGAGGTCACCAAATCACTTCTGGACATATGTCCCAGGATGATACAATCCCTCTTTATTCTCAAGGACCGAGGTCTTTGGATCACTTTAGGGAAAGTTCCCAGGGATGATACAATCCCACTGCAACATCACTACTCCCCCTTTCAGGGAAGGTATTTCCGAACCACACCAAGCTTGTCTCGAAAGTGTTCGAACTTTACTAAGGATAGAGGCTTTCTCAATACATCAGCAACTTGTTCATCAATACTCACATACTAGAGCTTTATGGATCCTTTCTGCATCATATCTCGAATGTAGAAATACCTGATTTCTATGTGCTTTGAGCTGTCATGGAACACAGGGTTCTGTTTCATATTTATACAACTTTGGTTATCACATAGAATCATGGTAGTGTCCAACTCTAGGTTGAATAATCCTGACATCAGCTTCCAAAGCCATATGGCTTCACAACTAGCAGAGCAAGCTGCTATATATTCTGCTTCGACTGTGCTTAGAGAAACACTACAATGCTTTCTGCTAAACCATGAAATCATAGCAGATCCTGCACTATAACATCCACCTGATGTGCTTTTTCTATCTGATATACTTCCAGCCCAATCTGCATCTGTGTAACCATACAATATATACTCATGGCTACCATCATAGTATAGACCAAGGTCTATAGTCCCTTTCAGATATCTCATCACATGTTTTGTAGCTACTAGGTGAACCCGTCTTAGTTGAACAAGATATTGACTTAAGGTGTTCACAGCAAAACAAATGTCTGTTCTGGAATTTTTTAAGTACATCAATGACCCAATGATCTATCTGTAATGAGTCACATCCACTAACTCTGATCAGTCATCAACTAACAGCTTCAGGTTGGAGTCCATGGGTGTGGTCATGGCTCTGCATTCCAACATATTGAATCTCTTAAATATCTCTACCACATACTTTCCCTGGTTGAGAAAGATTCCTTCTGAACTTTGCCATACTTCCAGACCTAGGAAATAATGCATTAACCCAAGGTATTTCATCTCAAATTCTTCTGCTAGTTTCTTCTTGCTTTCCATGATATATTTCTCATTCCCTGTTAAGAATAAGTCATCCACATATAATAACAGGATGACAGGTTCATTTTCTACAACCTTGAGATAAAGGTTAGGATCAGCTTTACTCTTGGTAAATCCCATAATTGACAGGAAACTATCTATCCTTTCATACCAAGCTTGAGGGGTTTGTTTAAGACCATACAAGGCCTTCTTCAACTTGCATATGTGAGTATGTCTATCTTCAACTTCAAATCCTTGTGGATGTTCTATGTATACTTCTTCTTCGATCACACCATTCAGAAAGATGTTTTCACATCCATCTGGTGTAAGTCCCACTTCATCATGGATGCAAGTGCCATGATAGCTCTAATCGAAGTACACCGTGCTACTGGGGCAAATGTCTCTTCATAATCAATTCCCTCTTTCTGAGAGAAACCTTTGGCCACAAATCTTGCTTTATACTTCTCGATACTTCCATCAGCTGCATGCTTTATTTTGAATATCCATTTGGAGGATACTATACTCTTTCCTTCTGGTTTGGGAACTATATCCCACACATCATTCTTCATTATTGAATGGTATTCTTCAGTCATTGCTTCTATCCATTCTTTCTTCTGTACCACTTCTTCGTAGTTTGTAGGTTCTTGATCTACAAGATCACACATCAAGGCTACATAGTTGGGGAAAGTATTAGGTTTCTTTCTTTCCCTTATGGAGCCTTCAGGAGCTCCATATCTTTCTTCCTCTCGTATAATTTCTCTTGTCCAAGCAGGCTTTCTCTTTCTTGATATTTCCATCATAGGAGGTTCTTTGAGGTTCTGCCATGTCATGTTCTCCAAGAGCTTCATCTTCAGGGAGACATGTAGTTTCTTCATTTGTGGGAGGTGTCTCTTCTTCATATACTTCTTCATGTTGGAACTTCCTAGATCTCTTGAGGGCTACCTCTTCATTGAATGTCACATATCTACTGAGTTCCATATGATGGAATCCAAGAATGTAAATTCTGAATGCTTTGGATACTTCACAATATCCAACAAATATCGCCTTCTTTCCAGAAGGGTCTAACTTGGTTCTTTTCTCTTTTGGTATATGAATATATACTAGACAACCAAAAATATTGAGGTGAATTACCTCAATCTTCTTTCCCATGAACATCTGTTCTAGAGTCTTGAACCCAAGAGCACTGTGAGATATTCTATTCTGCACATACACAACAGTTCTTGCTGCTTCTGCCCATAGATGCATTGGAAGATCTTGATCATATATCATTGTCTTCACTACCTCCATGATGGTTCTATTCTTTCTTTCCATAGCCCCATTCTGCTGAGGATTGTAGGGAGTGGTTAGTTCCCTCTTGATTTCAGCATCTTTGCAAAAGGCCTTGAACTCTTTTGAGTTATACTCTCCTCCATTTTCTAAATGGAGTGTCTTTATTTTCTTGTCTGAAAGATTCTCTATCAAGGCTTTGAACTCCTTGAATTTCTCAAACACTTCACTCTTTTCTTTCAAGAAGTATATCCAAGTCTTTCTTGAAAAATCATCAATAAATGTGATGTAGTATTCAAAGCCACTTAAGGATGTAGAAGACACTGGACTACAAACATCTGAATGAATCAATTCCAACGTACCTTTTGTTTTAGTTTCACTTTTCGGAAATGGATTCTTGATGTTCTTTCCCTTTGCACATCCTTTGCAAATGCCTTCATGCTTGATATTCATGTCTGGTAATCCCGTCACTACTTTGTTCACATGAGGTAGAGCCTTGTAATTAATGTGTGAAATCCTTCTATGCCATAGTTCACTAGGGTCAGTGGACTCATGCACAAAGGTTGTTTCTGAGTGCCCCTTGAGTTTATACAAGCCTCCTTCTTCTTCACCAATAATGATTGCATCTTCAATATTCTTTCCTTTGGGCCACATGAGTACTTGTCCATCTATGAGAGCAAATCTGAATCCTTTCTTATCTAAAGCTGATATAGAAAGTAAATTCTTCTTTAGACTAGGTACATATAATATATCTTTCATCTTTAGGGAATTACATGAATCAAGTTTGTATCTTGCTTCACCGACTCCTTTGATTGGATATCGATACTCATCTCCTAGGGATACTTTCTGAGGAGAACACTTTTCTTCAAGTTTGGATAGAGTTTTCTTTTGTCCCATCATGTGCTTTGAAGCACCACTATCGATAATCCAAGTGTCTTCTCCAGGAGTTACAGATCCAGAGAGTGCAGAGAATAGCACATACTCTTCTGCATCTTCTTCTCTTGCTTGTTTTCTTTGAGGTCCTTCTTCTTCTTCTTCTTCTTCTTCTTCTTCTTCTTCTTCATCTTCTGCTAGATGAGCATGATGTATTTTTTTGTTGTTGATCCTCTTCCTATATTCTTTATTCTTCACAAGACAATTTCGGGCAATGTGTCCTATCTTGTTACAATGAAAACATTCAAAATCAGAATAGTCTCTAATGGGAGG
This sequence comes from Pseudotsuga menziesii, assembly GCA_001517045.1. Taxonomy (NCBI): domain Eukaryota; kingdom Viridiplantae; phylum Streptophyta; class Pinopsida; order Pinales; family Pinaceae; genus Pseudotsuga; species Pseudotsuga menziesii. Next base: position 204,948 of record LPNX010506133.1, read on the forward strand.
TATTTCTCTTACCCTTTGAATTCTTCTGGGAGGTTGAGACTCCTTGAAATTTATTCTCTTGAAATTATATTGGCCTCTTATTCTTTTGGTGTGAGTGGCTAGGGCTTGATCATCTTCTTTTAGTAAGGCTTCTCTATTTTCCACTCTAGTCTCCTCTTGAATGCAGTCTTCCCATACAACATCAAACTTCATGCTTTCTTTTCTGGAACACATCATCTAAATGAAGGACTCCCAGGGTCTAGTGATACCATTGAGAGCATTCATAACCATTTCATCTTCATCAAGATTATCTCCAATAGCTTCTAGTTGCTCTTTGATCTAAGAAACCCTTGTGAAGTAGTCTTTAATGGATTCTCCATGACTCATCTTGGTGCTCTTTAGTTGAGCTCTTAGATTCATCTTCTTGTTGATGTTTCTTCCCTCATACATTTTGGAAAGGGCATAATACATTTTTGTTGGAGTCTTCTTGGATGACACTTGAGGAATCAAGTGATCCTTGATGGAGTCAGCAATAATCCTTTATGCCCCAATCATATCCTTTTTGTGCTTCTCCTTGGCTTCAGCTTCTTCAGGTTTTGACACTTCTTCTTTGACATACTTATCAAGATCATTATCTTGGAGAATGAGACCAATCCTGTATTTCCATGCTCAGAAATTCTCTATGCCTTCTAGCTTCTCCTCAAGCTTAGTGCTTGGGGCCATCTTGTCAAAATATCACAAAAAATTGAAATTTTCATGGAATGAGAAACTGACCTTACCAGGAGATGCACTATGAGGTGATTTGACTAATGTGCTTGGATTCTGGAGATCTCAATTCTTTACCTTCCAAATCAGACTTGCAAGATTCATCTTTTGCAGTTTTCTGGTTCAGCAATTTTCTCGTGCAGCTATCAAACTAGGGTTTGACTTTTTCGGAGACTCACACATCCAAAAAACTTGATTCTAGGCTCAAAATATGCGCTCTAGGAGGGCACAACTTTCTATGCAAGCAGTTTTCTGAGACTCAAAAATTTTCCTGAAAACCCTAATTTTTTTCAGGGAGAGAGAGAGAGCTATTTCACCTTGTGAGAGTTGTCCTGTTCAGGTTAGCTCTAATACCATGTTAAATTTTCATATGTTTAGCTAAAACATCAGTATTTCATTTCATTTTCATAACAAAAGCATATAAACAGGATCACTGAAAGAAATAGTATCACAAGAACAACACAGATTTATCCTGGGAAAACCCTAAAGGGAAAAACCCAGCAAAAGCTTCCTCAATATAGATGCCCCAAAAAGATAAAAGGTAAAACCAACAAGGAGATCAAAATCCTGATCCTCCTCCTTCTCCATCTACTTCTCTCCTTCACTAGTGCACTACACAAGTGAGCGTGTGTGTTCCAAATGAGCGCTACACCTCTATTTATATTCATCTATTCACTTTAATTAACTCATCCAACATGTAGGCTCGAGTTAAGTCATGTAGGCTTGAGTTACACATGTAGGCTCAAGTAACCAGACTGGGGTGCTAATGACCCACCTTTACAATTAGAGGGGACTACCTCATGACTCTTATTAGTTCTTCCGATTAGAATCATCAGGGTACAAGGTAATACAAGTGGTTCTCCCGGTAGGACCATCGGGGACCAAAAAAAAGATACATATAGAATATTCTTCGAAGTTACAATATTTCAACAATATGTGTTATTGCTCTGTGGTCCTATTTTCTAATAGCCACAGTTCACTTGAGCTGGTAGTCTCATGGACAAGGGTTGTATTTGGATGTCCTTTGAGTTTGTACAGTCCTCCTTCTTCTTCTCCAATGACTATAGCATCTTCAATCGGATTTCCTTCGAACCACATAAGTACTTGTCCATCTATAAAAGAAACTCTATATCCTTTCTTATCTAGAGCTGAGATGGAAAGTAGGTTCTTTTTTAAACCTGGTACATACAGTACTTCCTTCATTTTCATGGAATTCCCAGATTCAAGCTTGTAGCTTGATTCACCAATACCTTTGATGTGATATTGATAGTCATATCCCAATTATACCTTATGGGGAGAGTTCTTTTCTTCAATTCTTGATAGAGTTGTCTTCTTTCATGTCATGTGCTTAGAGGAACCATTATCAATAAGCCATGTATCTTCTCCATGTGTTACATACCCAAAGAGTCCAGAGAATAACACATATTCTTCTATATCTTCACCTCTAGATTGCTTTTGAGGTCTTTCCTCATCCTCATCTTCAGCTAGATGAGCATTATGTCTTTTGTTGTTGTTCTTCTTCTTTAGTGATGGACATTCTCTAGAAATATTTCCTATCTTATGACAGTTGTAGCATTAATAGTTTGATTAATCCTTCTTCTTTCTATGGAATTTCTTCTTTGAAGGCTTATGATTACTTTTCTTGAAGTTTGATTGTTTTCTTCCTTTAGTATGGGTATCTAGGGCCTGGTCATCTTCTCTTAAGAGAGCTTCTCTATTGAATACCTTGGCTTCTTCTTGTATGCAATCTTCCCATACTATGTCAAACTTCATACTTTCTTTTCTGGCACACAGAATCAAAATGAATGGATCCCAAGGTCTAGTGAGACCATTGAGAGTAGTCATAACTATTTCATCCTCATCAAGGATGTCTCCAATAGCACTTAGATTCTCTTTGAACTGGGACACCCTTGTGAAGTAATATTGAATAGATTCTCCTTTTCTCATCTTGGTGCCCTTCAGTTGATTTCTTAGATTCATATTTATGTTGATGTTCCTTCCCTCATACATTTTGGAAAGTGCATCATGCATTTTCTTAAGTGTCTTCTTAGATGACACTTGAGGGATCAAGTGATCCTTAATAGAATCAACAATGATCGTCATAGCCTTGATTAGGTCATGTTCATGCTTCTCATTAGCTTCATATTCTTCAGGCTCTACAATCTCATCCTTGATGTACTTCTCAAGGCAATTCTCTTTCAGAATGAGGCCAATCCTATACTTCCAAGACAAGAAGTTTTTTAGGCCTTCCAATTTTTCGTCAAGCTTAGTGCTGGGGCCATCTTATCTAGTAGGTCACTAAAAAATGAAGTTAATAAAAATAGGATGCTTACCTTTCCAGTATATGCACTTCAAGGAGGCGATTTGGTTGACCCCACTACTTTCTAAATATCCCAAATCTTCAGTCTTCAAATCCTATTTGCAAGGTTGCAGAACTTCATAAATTATGGTTATGTTTCACTATAGTTTTTTGGTTCACTTCCAAACTAAGGTTTGGCTTTCCTAGATATCTAGCCACCTAAAAATTTTGATCTAGGGATCAATATATGTGCTCCAAGAGGGCACAACTTTCTATGTAATTAGATCTTCAAAACTAAAAATTTCCATAAACCCTAATTGATTTCGAAGAGGGAGGATAGAGAATTTTGCCTTGTGAAAGATGCTCTAATTAGGTTAGCTCTAATACCATGTTAATATTTCATATGCTAGACTAGATTCATTAGTGTTTCAAAACAAAATCGTAGCAACAGTATATCCAAAATCACTAATAGAAACACAATCACAAGATAAACACAACATTTATCCTAGGAAACCCTCAAGAGGAAAAAAACCCAACAAAATTTTCTCTGTATAAGATGTATAAAATAAAACCCCCCAAAAATAGGTGTTCTCCTCCTTATGTTTTCTCTCTCTCTCTCTCTCTCTCTCTCTCTCTCTCTCTCTCTCTCTCTCTCTCTCTCCTATGCGCTACTCAAGTGAGTGAGTTTGTGTTCAAATAAGAACCACAACTCCTCTATTTATACACAATGAGTCAACTAACTTTTACCCTAGACAAGTCGGCCCCACTAAACTATCTAGGCCAACTTCACCTAGGAAGACTCAAAAGACTATATTATATTATTTATTAGGGTTCTAAAGACTCGACACAAGTGGAATATTTACCTGATGACTCTATGATGACCAAATACAATATTAACACCGTGTCGAAGGAATAAGAACATCTCCCTTGGGTTACATCAGTAAAATACATTTAGAATATCCTTGTTACAATATTTCAATAGATATTACTCATAATATTTACAACATCACCACCTCAATCATATGAGGATATTTGTAGGACTTGATATTACTCACAAGTATATTGTCTTGATAGTATTCACAAGACTAAAGAATGACTCTTGATGTTGTAATCTCAACAATCCCTCACAGTGAGGGAGACATTCTCTTCCATACCAAGATTATCTCAAAATTGTTTAAACTTCATCACAGATAGAGGCTTCTCACAATTTCACAATCTACTCATCAGTACCTATGTACTAGAAGTCATTACCATGAATTCAATGAAGTAAAACTTCATCTCAAGTGTGTTTTTATCATAAAACACATATAGGGTTTTCAAGAAATATTTCCTATTAACACCTAATGACTGTAGTCTCAAGTATTTCACCCTAGTAGGTAGATTCCCAAGCTACACTTCTCCTCAATATGTATTACTATCCCTAATACACATTTTCTTAGGTAATATTCTCAGACATACATCTTGTTTTTATAGTACTAGATGCCATATGCTTAGCTTTTGTAGTACTAACGTCAAATTGTTTTTTATCTCAGGATAAAGCAATAGCTGGATAGCACAATAAATTAATAGGTATATCATGTATCAAATAAAAATAAAGAGTCTATTCTAATGTACCTCAAAGGTACTCACATATTCTTAGTAGTAAGCATCAAATACAATAGGTCTTCTCAAAGACCAACCAACTATTTATACAAAGTATCATCTTCTGGATCCAATCCAAAATAAATTTTCTCTAAACTAGAAACCATGGATTTTAAATCCATCACATACAAAATAATATAAAAAATGTGTAATAACATGCATAAATAAATACTTATCGTTTCTTTCACTCTTCAACATTTGTTGACTTCTTGAATCTTCTACTATCTAGAGAAGTTCTCTATGAGCTTGCCATTCTCTGTGGTGTTCTTCAAGTCATGATCACTTTCTTATTGATCCTTCTCTTTATGTTTACATCACCCCATCTACCTTTCTAAGAGGTTTTAACTATTCTCTAACAGTTCAAACTATAACTAGGCTCTGATACTTTTGACCATGTCTATGCTCATGTGGATTATATCCACAAGCTATCACATCCCTTGGCTTCTTAAGTCATGTATGATGACTAACTGGTGGGGAATTTATCTATTTTTTTTATGAAGACATATCAATACTCCTGCTTCAACTATAGGAGTTCTTATGTACTATATCAAGCTTGTCCCAGACATAGGCTTAGTAAGAATGTTGGCAATGATGCTCATCTATGGATATGTAGCATGTCTCAAATATAACTGACTAGAACCCTCCAAATATTTACTTCTTTTCAACACACTCTATCTAGAGTGACACATATGATCTCCATCAATCATTATACTAGTCAAATTCCATATATCTTTGAAACTCTATTTTACTAGTCAAGACATATGTGAGTCCACATACACTTGTACCAAGTAGGTACCATAACACATGCTTTGTACATGTCTATGTACAAACTGCAAAGAACATAACAAATCATGTCCTGTCACTAACCAAATACATCTCACTGATTTGAGATCCTCCAAATATGAAATAATAATTATGAAATGTCATATTTACCTTCATATGTGTGCCTATGGGTTTGTAGTCCATCATCCTAAAACTCTTCAGGCTCTTTTACTGTACATTTTCGTTAACTAAGGAAAATCTTTGTATGGTGACTGCCACACCACTAATCATAAGAATCATAACAATTCTTGAATACAGTTCTCATCTTCCTTCTAAATATGAGCATCATGCATATCTCCTTTTTACAGGAGGTACATAAACCAATTACATTGGTTCTTCAAGAGATAGCGAGACTAGCAACTCTCTTTCACCATGTAAATGTGAGAATCGTAATTTGGGTCCTCCATCACAAAGACTTATGCTCATTTATATATGAAGATATTATTTGACACGTGAATGTAAATAAGACAGAATATATTCAATATTCTTCACATATATCGGAATAGAACTAAGCCATCTATTTTGTTTGCTTTCCAAGAGACATAGTATCATCTCGAACTGCTCTCTTTCAGGCTCAACCATCAAAATGAATCTTCATTCATATCCTTATTTACTTGTAGGTAAGGGAATATTAATTTTCCCTACAAGACAAATTATTTTAATGGTTAGAACCATTCCATACTCATAAATTTTATTTGCATGAAATATTCTCAATATACTGATAAATATTTACCTAGTTATGTACATATGTCACATCCCCGTCCCTCAACCGACAAAGAGGACGCGACGAACACATCAAAACACAGCCGGGAAAATAGCCCATGAACATAAACAGTAATCAAATGCTGAAATTAAAGCCTAAACAACAGGCACAATTCATCATACAAGGATGCACAGTCCTTCAACAATCAGCGGAAGTAAACACATATACATTCCAGCATTTAACATCAATATAAATTACAGAGATGCAGTAAACAACAGTACTTATCTTTTGATGAATAATTTCACCCGCAACTAGCTACGTCGCTGCAACGTTCCACCCAACCATAGGCCAGCGTGCTCATCAGTCTCTCAGCAACGCTGCCACCCCCGAGCTGGGCATGGCTCCTCCGGAATAAGGGTCAATTGCAAGCTTATACATAGCCAAGGGGCACAAACAACAAACCAACACGGCTGGGTTTCACAGGCTTTCAACAGACAAGCCAAGCCAGCACAATCCGAAGACTAACTATTGCACTCAGGCAATTACTCAGCTGTCACAGTTTAAACAGGGCAAACAAAATATGAAGCGGCATACCACAAATTCCCAAATGTAGCAGCAAACACACTTACAGTAAGGGAAAAATCAATAGTTCATCCAAGGAAATTGAGCCACGAGAAGACTCACACAGACCACGCTGGAAACAAATTTACATACTCCCAGCTTGGGCGTGGGTAATAATTAACGTAGAACCCACAATTCGACCCATGGGGAAAGGATTCATCCACTCCATTCACCAATTCACAGAGGAAAACGACGTGGGTAAAACCCAAGAAATTCCTGTGCATGAAAATGAGAAACAGGAGGGAAATTCTCTGCGTGAGAATGCATAGCAGTCGGGAGGACGTGAATTGAAAGTGCCTGAGCGTTTAGCAACTCGTGAGGAGGAAGAAAATGCCTGCGTGAGACCAAAATCACCCAGATCCTATGCGTGAGAAGCCAACAGACCAAAAATCATGGTGAGTGTGAACTGACCAGGGATGAGTGCGTGAGGGAGAAGAATGGAATACGTGGGTGGAGTGGGCAAGTGGGTAAGGCTGACAGCCTGCCACAACCACCACCACTTCAGCAATAACTCCCCCATCCACCAGGTGAAGCATTAAAGAGGTTAACAAGGGAAGATGGAAAATCAACAAGGTGAAAAACATGGTTTTTTCCCCCATAAACCAAGGTTTGACATCCCCCACCCCTTATCCTTTGGAACCATGCCCTTTTCATTCAACGTTGCACTGCCATAGCTAGTTGTGGTTTATTTTAATTGATGTGCGGATTTACATGATGCCGAATTAAAATGTGCCGGATAGCACGACATACCATCGGCAATTATCCCCCATTGCCGAAACATAGACAACAAAATCGATGGTGGGGATTTTGCCTTGAGCTCCTCACCACGATTAATTACAATATATACATCATGCAAATGGGGTCAAAACCGGTGACATTACAACATATATTGACCAACTGATTTATCATAACCCATTATAATCTTATGTACTGGTATGCAGCCTTATATCCGTCCTATATCAGCCCAAAAAATTCATTTTATAAAATAAATATACAGCCCCATGTTTATATCTCATGAGGTAAGCATGAAACCCTCTATCTATCCAATCATGTAATCTTATTTTCATTGTTTATGAAACAATCATGCTGCCCTAAATCTCATGTATCATGTAGGATGTTTTCACCCTTATATCAGCCCTATATGATTATATATCAGTCCTACATAAGTCTTATATCATCCCTATATCAGCTCTCAAAAGTTTGGACTCATGAGATTGATAACATGCAAATAAATATAGAAAAACAATGTATATTCTAAACACAATTCCAAGTCTAGGAATACAGATCTATATGATAGTCATAAAAAAATTTCATATCTGATTTATAACAGAAAATAAACAAGTAAGGTACTCATATTTATTTTTTGTGTGGGATCCCTCTTGATCTCTGCATTCTTATGGAGAGAGGTGGACCCCTTCTTTATTCACTACAACTTTAAACACTGCAAAATGAAAACTCAATGCATGTACTAGAAACTGTGTCTCTGCATGGGAATAAGGATCACATGAAACCAAGAGCGGATGCTCTTCTTCACTAAATTAAATACTCATTTCGATCATCCTATTCCTTGGATGATTTCTCTTTAGAAGGTTCACCTTTTTCTACGGCGGTGGAGGCATGAATTATTCCTTCTTTTCTTTTACTTGTATTGCAATCATGTATGAAGTGACCTGCATTTTTACAATAAAAACACATTAGTTTTTATTTTTCCATACCTTTATGGATATATTTCTTCTTTTCATGTAAAGTGTTCTTGAGAGAAAAATATTTCCTTTCTTTCTTGGTTCTTGTCGTGAGGGAAATATTCTCCTCCTTGCTCATCATCTTGTTCTGGATGCGCCCTTATTATTGGATGCAATCATGACAAAGTATTTTGAAATTGGGTTGATCTTCTCTTCCATTTACTGTAGAAAGAAATCTCTCCCATGAGGAGGGGACTCAAGGAGTCTATCAATGGAAATTTGTAGAATATCATCCTCATCTGTCTCTACAGCGATGCTTACTATTTGATCCTTCAATTGTGAAATATTTGTGAAGAATGATGCTACGGTCTCATCCTTCTCCATCTCCATGTTGCGCAAATTGTTCCTCAAAGCCCTCTTTTGAGTAGGGGCCTTTTTCTCATAAATATTTGTGAGTGTGTTGAAAACACTCCTTTGTCATATTCAATGGTATGATCACCAACATGAGGTTGTACTTCACGGAGTCATATATGATCCTCTTTTCCTTTTCTTGATTCTTTTTGAAATTTTTCCTCCCTACATTTGTATTGGGCTCTTCGATCATGGAGTTAACAAAATAATCCAAATCATGCTCTTCAAGAATATTGAAAACCCTCACCTTCCATGTATTAAAGTTGGATATTCCTTCCAGTCCAATATTTTAGTCAGATGGATATAAAAGAAATTGCTTCACACTCTTTCTCAATGCTTCAAGATCTACAAAAGCTTAGAGTGTTTACTCAAAACTAAGCCCTTGCATGCCCTTTCTCTGATACCATGTTAGTGATTGAGAAAAATATGAAGATACTTGAACTTTAAAACTTTAATCCACAATAACAGTGCATATAAATCACATCAATAATCCAAAGATATAAATCAAACCATATAACAAAATATTTACCTTAGTAAAACCCTCCACTGATTCAGACGATGAAAAAAAATAGCAAACGATCTTAGAGTATGATTGATATGTAGCACAGAATGATTACAACACTCTAGAATACTGATTTCACTAAGAGAACCAGAGAGAGGAGATCAAATGGAAAATCGTACCTAACTTTCCAAGTGCATAACACTTTAATAACAAGTCAAACTAGGTTTTACAACAAAAATGGAATGGTTGCATGCGTCAGTAACTTGTTGACACTTAGAAAATTGATCCATCTTCAATAATGTGCCCCCCATTGATCTAGTGCCAAGATAGCACTCCGTAATTATTTCCCACATGAATATATGCACCTTCCATTAATTAACTAACTCTAACTTAGATGTTAACTGAGTTGAACTGAATGGAACTTAGTGTAACTGCATACAACTGAGTGCAACTAAACTGAACTGAATGGAACTGTATGCAGCTGAATGTAATTGAAAAAAAATGAATGTACATGCATGCAACTGAATGTAACTGAACAAAACTAAATGTAACTGAATAGAACTGAATATAGCTAAATGTAACTAAACATAACTGAATGTAACTAAACAGTAACTAGTGCTTCTCCATCAATTTGTATTTCCAATAATAACTTACATAAATTAAGGAGTTTATTCCTTAATTAACTGAACTTTGTTTAGAATTACTAATACTCAACTAATATCTTATCAATTCAAGTTCACTTGATAACCACATGAGAAATTCAAATTCTCTCTCCATCAATGTGCTTATATTAAATATATTTGCATGGTCCATATGTGTTTTCATTAATTAATCATATATATCATATCATACTCATAGGATTGTTTTTGAACCTATGATCATATATATTACCCTAGGTCATATAGTCACATGCTAAAGTAAATCACTCTAGGGGTAGCTAATCCCTAAAGGAGACGTATAGCACCTATTGACCATGACTAGCCATACATGACATAATATATCTACTTTACACAATAAAGTACACCACCTCACAACATGAGGATATTTGTATAACTTGATATTAATCACAAGACTTAGCTTGATATTACTCACAAGATTTATTGACTTGATATCACTCATAAGTCTATTGTCTTGATATTACTCACAAGACTCAGCTTGATATTACTCACAAGATTTATTGACTTGATATTACTCACAAGTCTACTGTATTTATATTACTCACATGACTCAGCTTCATATTACTCACAAGCTTTACAACATCACCACCTCAATCATATGAGGATATTTGTAGGACTGGATATTACTCACAAGTCTATTGTCTTGATATTACTCACAAGATTGGAGAATGACTCATGATGTTGTAATCTCAACATTATCATCATTAACACAAAAATATACTTCCCAAGATATAATTATACCATTGACACATTACTCAAGAAATGGTGTGTAGCTTACCATCATAAACCAAGTATTGGCATGGTACATGTTGGATGTCTCATAGTTTCATGCAATTCAAAGGTCAAATTGGCTAGAGCAATTCCCATGTCATACTTTAATGCGACTATTTTTATCTCAAAAGGCTATTATGAATTAGGTAAAGTGAGAATTAACATTGAGCATAGTCATATTTGTGATCCATTAACTATTAAGTTTGTGTTCTTACTTTGTCCAAGGGTCATGTGATGTTAGAAAATCTCAAAAAAAAATCCTTTGTATAATTTTGTCAAGATTAAGATGTTACATAGATTTGTTATTCTTGAGGGGATATGTTAGTTTTTTTATCATCTATATAATTTTTTGAATAAATATGAACTCCCATGCTATCTTCTATTTGGTAAAGTGATTCATGTGAGAAACATACGAAAACAATGTTTCTTGGCTTGGTTTCTATCTTACTCTCTCAAACAAAGAAAAGTGCTAACACTATCCTACTATTTTTCTTGGTGTTACAGCTGATTTTACCACACATGGTTGACCACATATTTATGGCCTTCCATGTCCCTCTGAAGACTCTTTGGACCCCATGGACTGATATTATACTTTGATGTTCCCAAGTTCATCCCTAAAAAACACTAGTTTATAGTTGTACGCAAATTTAATCCCATACTCGCATGTATACATGACTTTTGACCTCAAACCTGCATACATCAGGATGTGTGCATAAATCCAAATATTTTTGGAGTTTTCCTTGATGTGTGTATGAACCACTTGACTCTTGGCCTTCCATATTCCTCGAGATCGCTTAGATTTTACACTCCATTACCCCTTTGGAGTGCTATATAAGGAACCCCTTGGATACATTGAAGAGGAGGAATTGAAGAGCAAGGAAACTATAGTGCATTGTTGTCATAGCTTGCATATACTTGTGTTTGCATCCCTTTGTCCCTTTGGATCACTTTGTGTTCTTCCCAATATTTCCTTTTCTTGTGAGCTTGCTAATGAAATATGGAGGATTGAGGTGGTGGAGGCCCAGGTGGAGGACTCAATTTCTTCGGTTCGTAGACGTGCTGGCAGAGGTTGTCACTATGTAATCTCTAATTTGATTCATAGAAATATCTTTTCCTGTCCAATAATGTGCATATGAATGAATATTGAATCCATCGATATGTTTAATTTCTTATACATTGTTGATTATATATGGTAGAGTATATCTAACACCATATTATATAGCATGCTTGTCTTGTTTGTTGTTGTTGAGAGCAAATTGCTAGTGCAAGCAGGATTGAAAAATGCTCAACAGGGATCTACTTCAACCATCCGTAATAAGGTATGATTCGAGATCCTTTAGTGTTAGATGTTTGGTTTCTATTGAATATATGGAATGGATTGATTTCTTAGTTCTAGCTATTTGTTGTGGTACACCCCAAGCCATAGGAAATTTCTCTCCATAACAGAATTGGCGACCATACTAGGGAGGTTCCTAGTTGTTTCTCTTTGGGGGTTTTTGGTATTCAATGTACTTGAATTGCTCTGATTTCTCTGTTTCTGTGTTGGGTCTGGGGGCATGTTTTCCCGGTAGGGTCTTGAAGGAGTGAATTTGTCTCAGCTTATCTATTTTCCTTATTTTTCTTCCTGTATGTGGGTTTATCTTTCACAGTCGCGTATACACGCGGGTTTCCCTTGAATAGTCGCGTATGTGCGCGGGTTTACTGAGAAAATTTGTGTATGGATTGATTTTTAGATTTATTGGGAGGATTAAGTGTTGCTAGGTGATTTTGGATGATTGTTGAGTCTTCTTGGATGCTTCTAGAGTCTATATCTACCCTTTGTTTCTGACCAGAGACTCTTTTTAGTTTGATTTTTAGAAATGTTCTTATCATTCATTTTATACTTTTTTGTTTTTAGATTAGTGCATTAGGTCTCTTTTACTTTGGTGCTTTTCTTGGCTGTTTTTTGTGAGTGGTTGCAGAGTCTGAGGGTTGTAGAGTCATCTTTTTTGCTTTAATAACTCATTTAAATCAAAAATACAAAAATATTTTGTTTTTTTCATAGTTATGCATTGCTTGCATTTTGCATTAGCATGGTACTTGCATTAGGTTTGCTTGGTGAATTTTAGTCATATTTTCGTATAGGAATGATTGCACTTACATTTGAAGGAAAAATGTTGCACTTCATGTAGTAGCATACTTTGTTTTTCATTCTACACAGTGCATTTGCATTGATTGTTAGGTGTGCATTTTGCTTCATGTTGTGTCATAACACCATAATTTACACAACCATTACCCTTTGAGTAATAATAGCCAATTAAAATCAGCGCTTAATAAAATGAATTACACTCTTTTATTTTCTAGGGTGCATCAACAAGATTACATTTTAGGGTCTTGGAATAGTTCATTGTAATTTAATTCTCCAAGATCACTAAAAAAAACAATTAGGTGTCTATTTAGGTGAGAGTGTGAAACCCTTGGTATATTTAGTGTTTCTGAGGATGCTCCTCTTACACAGGATTTAAGCACGAGGAAGTGCATGCAATTGTGACTAGGATGACCCTTGGTTACTTTCTGTGAACACTAGAGATATTTCCAGGATTGTATTCGTATTTGGGGGCCTTTGAGGTATTGACCGATGCACCTGTGGGGTACCAGTTGTGCTTTCAGGCTTCGGGATTTTCTACCCTTCCCATACAGTCAATCCCACCTGTCACTATCTTCCTAAGCATTGGTTATATTGAGGTGACCTTAGTTGCCTTACCTAGGTTATCGAGGGGGTATTTGCAGAGGTTATTCTGTAGGTTTCCTATCAGGGTAGGGGTTAGATAGCATAGTCGCTATATGTGTTGAAGCTGAGGGACACTATAATTGGTTACAAACCTCTTCTTGTTGTGTATGGGAGTCTCAAGCCTCTCCTAGGTGAGACATACCTGCTTCATTCGGGAACTCACTTATCCTACCCTTGGTTTTCTTATTGTTTGTCTTTATATTTTATTAGGTGTATGCTTTTTGCATGCTAGTATGCTTAGGGTTGTGTATATATATTGAATATTTTCTTTTTGTTGAGTCGTTATGGATCCAAGTACAGATCCTTGGTGCTCTTATCATTTATCAGGTATTTCACCTTCTACGTCTCCTCCTCCCTTGGGAGAGAGAGCCAGATAGTCCGGGCGGACTAGTCATCTCTTTGATTCACACAGAGATCTCACCATGATTCATCATGATCCTGAGGTCTCAAAGCTTTCACCTTCCTCACCTCTAGCGATGGAAGTTAATCCTTCAAGCACATATAGAACTTCACCTAAGTCTGGTCTTGATGGGACTGGACTATCACAAAATGATTTATCATAGTTTCCTTATTACATTAGCTCCAACACCCAGTATTGGTTATACCATCCAGGTGAAGAGACTCACCACGAACCCATCGAAACTGGACACATTAGATATGGCATGCCTGATATTCCTGATCTCAGTCTGGCACCTCATGTCGAGCCGGTTGGCGACCTTGCTATTTCACCTGGGGGCACTTCCACTCCTTTCCATGTGGATAGGTTTGGTAATAGTAGTCACATTTCCCCATCCACTCCACGGGGGATTCACTTGTTGACCAATATCCTATCACATTAGTTCATATTGTGGGTTTTAAAATTATTAAAAATTGAACCAATATATTGCAGGTATTAGGGGGGANTAAGGATTGACGTATAAAAAGGGGCAGGGAGGAGGTTTTAAGTATTGGGAGGGGGTTCAAAAAAAATAGTTTGGGTCAATATCTCTGGAAATTAAGGGTATTCTTTAATATCCCACGATCGCACGTGCTATGTGATATTTTCACTAAGTGAAGTCCCCATGATCCACTCCAACGGTGGAAATTTATTCACACACACACCCCATACCTAGCACTAGTGTTCCTTTTCATGGACCTCAGCCTAGACATGTGAATATTGGGGGTACAAGTTATATTCCTTCGCATATTTCATCGTCTTCTCAACCTATTCCTTCGAATTCCTTTTTAACGCATCCTCTTCCTAACTCTAGTGGTTCTTCGGGCCAGAGTTCAACTACAAGCCATGTTTTTCCTACGACTACTAACACTGTAGTATCACAAATTCAAGTGCCTCCTATATTTTCAGTATGTCATGTACCTATTTCTGGATCATCTCATGGTCCAACTCATGGAGCTTCCACATACCTTCTTATGGAACATCTCATGGGACATCTTATTTATCTTCCCGTGGGCCATCTTATGCTACATCTTATGGATCTTCCTATGGACATTTTTATGGACCGCAATATAGATAAACTATAAACCGTATGGGCACGAGTATCAACAACCCACTTACTCTTCTAACTATGGATTTGTAGCACCTCATAATCAAGGTACTATGCATTACAATGCTTCCATGCATCCCTTCATGGGTCATATGGGAGGAGGTTATTACCCATTGGACAAGGGCATGGTGTGTATAGAAATCAACCTTACATGAATCAGTCCTACCAGGGAGCATGGAATCGACTGGCTTAACCTAGGATCATTTCCTTGTGACCTTGAACTTACTTGATTTGTCGAGATTGACAAATGATCCTGTGTCTCATAATTCAGCAAGGCCGATAGTCCCTACCAAGATGCCTTCCGACATTCCCAAGTCCGAAGGTATGGCTGGTGAAGATCTTGGTGAGCATGTCACAACCTTCCACCTTTGGTGCTCTTCTAATTCCTTACACGATGATTCCATTTGTTTAAGTCTATTTCAACGCACCCTCACGGGACCTGCAGTGAAATGGTATATAGATTTACCAGGGGGGACCCATACTATGTTTGATAACCTTGCCATGAATTTTCTTAATCATTTCTAGCTACGCGTACATTACAACGTCGATATCGAACTCTTGTTAACCTTTCAGCAAGACAAAGCCATGCATATTCTGGATCATATTCAAGAGTGGCGTAGACGAAAACGATTAATTAAATCCTTTATACCACCAAATTTTCTTTTAGAGTGGTTCCTCAAGTCATTGTTACCTTACATCATGAAGGATGTTTCCACATTCAGAGTTCAAAATGAGGACCAATATATCTTTAGGGCTCAATATTTGGATTTGATCTATGCTCAATTTGGACTCTTGTATGAGATTATCCCAAATGCTCCAAGATCCAATTTCGACCCCAAGATTAAACCTGGGCTACATGCCGATGGCATTATTCGCTCCATAAGTACAAAACCTATAGGCTTGGTTACAAAACAACTGAGTTAGTTATTGATTAACCAGCCTACGCTGAGACAAGCCACGAATTTGTCTAAACCTACCCAATTGGTGAGTGTACTTTCAGTGCAAACGTCGAACCTGAAAGGAAACCGGCATCCTGGAAGGAATAAAAAGAAAGGAAAAAATAATCGTAAGGGTGGGAATAAAAATGAAAATGGTAATAATAATGACAAGAACATGAATAATGCTTGAGGGATAAGAAGCCTAAGCGTAAGGTGAAGCTTTCTTGTAAGGTGTGTAAGGACGATCACCTCACTCACTTGTGCCCTCATATGGAGGACGCCTCGAAGTTCATAGAACAGGTCCCAACTGTGTTTACTAATAGTTTACCTAATAATCAAAATATGAAGTCAAGGAATTTTGATCCTGGTTGTGCATCTGGTGGAACTCAAAACCTATTGGAGGCTGCTAGTGGTCACAGTTGCATAAACATGGTGAGATATACCAAAGTTGTGATGCGTGTGAAAGATTATGGACCTTGGGAAAGAACCTGATCCACCTGAGAGTTCTTTGTGAATTGAAAAGCCTATGGATAAACCTAAAGTTCCTCCTTACATTCCTAAGGGAGTCTTGAAGCACTCAAGGCACAATCATAATGATAGAGCCACCCAGAAATATTTAGTTGTCAAGGATTTGGGCCAGACTCCTTGTGCGATGTCTGCATTAGAAGTACTTGAGACTTGTCCCTTGCAGAGAAATTCCTTGTTGTATGCTCTTGGGGTTAGTGATGATACCTCTTCTTCCATGATCAAATTTGAAACTCGTGGAATCCAACCTCACTTTCCTTACTATATGTCTCTTTTGATTCATGTAGAGTGTCTCAACAACACCATCATGCGTATTGTTAATGATGAAGGCATTGCCGCTTCCGTGATGTCTTTGTCTTGTTAGAAGGATGTAGGTTCTCCCATGTTGTCTCATTCTTCCAACATGTTGAATGATTTTAATGGAAGGTTGTTTCAGTCACATAGTATACTTCCTTCTCTGGAGGTCTAATTGGGAGGGAATACTGTCGTGATCGAGTTCAAGGTGGTCAATGCGCCCCTTGACTACAATATTTTGCTGGCTAGGAATTAGATGTACAATATGCAAGATGTAGCTTCTTCCCTATTCTGAGTGGTTTTATTTTTGTTTAATGGGAATATTGTTACTATTGATCAAAATTCATTCCATAATCCAAGTGTCAATGCATTATTGGGAGATTCTATCCTGATTATCAATCATTCTCAATCGGCAACTGACAATTTGGGTGTGGGTATGTATCCTTCACTCATGGGAACCTTTAGTTGTCCTACGCCCATTCTTATGTTTGGGTCTAGTCTTGGTGGGGCTTCATCCTCATTGAATTTGGTATCCTTTCACACTACCCATATGGAAGATCCTTGTATTCTTCCTTCACCGAGTACTTCAAGTGTGCCTGTCAAGACAGATGTGTCGTTTTCTGCAAAAATGGTGGTGTATCAAGCAAATATTGATCATGTTGTAGAGCCTAGTCCTTCCTCTTCATGGATGGAGGAGGAGGACCCTTATGTGCTTCGTTCATGGGAAGTAGAGTCATCTCACTCTCATGACATCCTTGATGATGTTTTTCATCAGATGAAGCTATTATTGAGGCCATGTCTGGAATTGAGCGACCTTGGGAAGAGTTGCACCATAGATTGTATTTCCTTCCTAAGATTGATTGTTTAGAGTGTGAGGACTTTAGGGTGATTCTAAGCGAGAAAATTGGTATCCCCAAGGTCCCGTTAAGCTCTCTTGGTCAGATGGCTGAAGGGAACATGGCTAACCTATCACCAACAATTCCTATCAACATTTCTCACGATACTGGTCAGATTGAGAATTTCTACATTGGGGCAGATTGTTCCCCTTATGAGATTAAAGAGTATACCGAGCTGTTTTAGGAATTTTGTGATATTTTTTCTTGGTCATATGAAGAAATGCCAAGTATAGACCCTTGTATTGTCGAACATGAAATAAAAACCTATCCAGATGCAAAACTAATTTGACAATGTTTGCGTGCCGTGAATCATAGGAAAGCACCCACCATTAAAGATGAGATAGAGAAGCTGCTCAAATTTGGTTTTATCTATCCCATTCCCTTAATGGAGTGGGTTTCAAATCTCATTCTGGTGGATAAGAAGCAGTGAGCGATCTGAATATGCACTGATTTCCATCATTTAAATCGAGCTTGTCCGAAAGATAATTTTCCTACACCATTTATTGATCAAATTTTGGATGAGTGTGCAGGAAGTGAGGTATTTTATTTTATGGATGGATTTTCTAGATATAATCAGGTACAGATTAACTTCGAGGATCCACACAAGACCGCATTTACTTGTCCTTGGTGAACTTTTGCATATCAAAATATGCCCTTCGCCCTTAAAAACACCAGAGCTACGTCTCAGCGGGGCATGACCTTAATCTTTCACGATCTTAAAATGATTATTGAAGTATATTTGGATGATCTTGCTGCTCACTCTCATTTGAGAGTGCACCATCCTTACCATTTGTAATTAGTGCTTGAAAGATGTCGTCATTATCAAGTTTGTTTAAATCCTCATAAGTGCATATTTTGTGTGAAAGTTGGTTATTTACTAGGATTCATCATATCCAAGGAGGGTATTAGAGTTGATCCCTTGAAGGTTGAGGCAATACTTCAATTGTCTCCCCCATGTAACATTCAACACCTTCAATGTTTACAAGGTATGGTGAACTTCTTGCGAAGGTTCATGGTCAATTTTTCCAACTTGACTAAAGGCTTCATGCGTCTCTCGAAGAAGGAAACCCCTTTTTACTGGGATGAGTGAGCCCAGGATTGTTTCGATACTCTTCAGAAATCCTTAGCAACGGCCCCCATGCTTAGTCCACCAGACTATAGCCGTTATTTCTTGATTTATGTGGGCGTGTCTCAAGAGATGGTTGGTATGGTATTGGTTCAAGAGGATGAAGAGCTCCATGAGCATGTCATATATTATTTGAGTTGAAACCTTATTGATGCAAAAATTTGTTGTTCCCATGTGGAGAAGCTAGCCCTAGCCACCGTTCATGTGGTTCATCATTTGAGGCATTACATTCTCCTTCTCCAAACTTTGGTTGTAGCTCACATCAATCCATTTTAGTTCATCCTCACTAGAGGGATGATTGGGGGAAAATATAATAAATGGATTGTGATTTTGCAAGAGTTTGATCTTGAGTTTGTTTTGACGAAATCGAAGAAATCATTAATATTTGCTAAGCTCATATCAAATTTCCCAAATTTGGAGGAAGAGGAAGTTTATGAGGATTCTTTTGTCGATGAGCATATATTCCTCATCTCAACTATGGACCCTTGGTACAGGGATATTATCATTTATTTGCAAACATTGAAGGTCCCTACTCACCTCTCATGGGATCAATGATGGCGACTATATCACGTAGAAAAGAACTACCTAGTAGTGGATGATAATTTGTACCGCCATGGGGTGGATTTCATTTTACATCATTGTTTAACTCATGATGAGGTTGAGGTCGTGCTTAATTATTTCCATGAAGGGGCAAGTGGTGGTCATTTATCTGGTCTTTCTACAGCCCAAAAAATATTCAGAGCAGGTATTTTTTGGTCGTCCATATTTAAGGATTGCATTAATGCGGTCAAGAAGTTCCACCCTTTTCAGGTGTTTGCACGTAATATGCACTCGTTTCCAGCCCCTTTGCATCCTATTTTCATCACCAGTCCCTTCACCAAGTGGGGGCTTGATTTTATGGATTGCAACCCAGCTTCTGTTGGGGGCACCATCATAATATTGTGGCTACCAGTTACTTCATGAAATGGGCAGAGGCTATTCCCATAGTTAAATCCGACGATGGGACAACCGTACATTTCATATTTAACCAGATTATCACCCGATTTGGCATTCCAAGAGATCTTGTCACTGACCATGCCAAGAACTTTCAGAACAATGATGGAATATTTGGCTTCCAAGTTAGGATATAAGCAAGATAACTCCTCTTCTTATTACCCTCAAGTGAATGGACAGGTTGAAGCAGTGAACAAGTCACTTAAGTCTATTCTCCAATGAACCATCGCACAAAGCAAGAATAATTGGCATATCATGTTGTATCTTGCTTTGTGGGCCTATAGAATCGCGGTTAAGATTGCCACTAGTTTTTCTCCCTATCAACTTGTGAATTGGGTGGATTCAATATTACCGGTTGAATGTGAAATACCTTCTTTGAAGCTATCTGTGGAGCTTTTACCAAAGACTTCCGCATTGGAAGAGCGTTTGTTCCACTTAGAGTAGCTTGATGAGCAGCACCGAGATTCCTTAGTGGCTTTAGAGGTTAACAAACGTCGTGTTAACATCCAGTATGATAAGTCTATCTGTCCTAGGAGGTTTAGTGAAGGTGATTTGGTCCTTTTGTGGGATCAAGCTAAGGAACCCTTGGGGGTAGGAAAGTTTAATCCCATGTGGCATGGTCCTTACATGGTTAAACATGTCTTACATAAAGGATCCTATGAGATGGTTGATTATGAAGGGATAGCCTTGGAGAAGCCTAGAAATGGGCTCTTTCTCAAAAAATACTATGCATGATCTTCATCCAGGGATTATTTTTGTGTATTATTGTACAGTTTTACATTTCATAGTTATTTTTTCTTATGGTGATCAGGTTTGTTGATTAGCTTTCATTGTTTATGGCAGATGTCGATGGAGTCTTCCATTTACATAGGATTCACTGATGGTGTTAGCTTCCACACTCAAAACTCAGCTTCGATTGCCTAGGTGATCTATAATCCTACGGGTCAAGTATTGTCTCCAGGAGATGTATGTTTATGGCCTTTGTCAAACAATGTTTCTGAATATAGTGTCGTTATGGAGTTATTGCATGATGTCATTTCACATGGTGTTCATTCTCTTGAGGTATGTCTTGATTCGCAACTAGTGGTTTCACAACTTAATGTATTGTATTGTATTAGGGATCCGACATTATTACAAATATTCTTACGTGTTAGATTGCTAGAACGACAATTTGAGAGTATAACATACATTCATGTTTCAAGAATTTTTAATCAAGTTGTTGATTCATATACTAACTATGTGTTATATTGGAATTTGTTTCACAGACCATAAGCATATTACAAACACATTTTATACATGTAAATAGAATAATAATCGATCATCATAAAAAAAATCATTAAATTCAAAAAGTGACATCATAATACATAAGAGTCATATACAAAATTGGGGCTTTCGAGCCACCAAAATATACTACATGGTCATACAAAATATATACACCCAGGTCTCTAAGCCTGAGGTGGAAGAGGGTGCTAATCATGGTAGCACACTACAGCTCTAGCTAGCCGGTGAAACAATCAAACCCATGCTCATGGTACTCCAACCACCTAGCACTACATGGCCTCAAGCAAGTCCTTGACTTGCACCATGGGTACTCTCTGTGTCAATCGAACAAAGTTCATGTGAATGCTCTGGAGTGTCCACTTTGTATTCTCACCCATGATCTCATCACCTCTTCCCCTCCATTGATGATGAGGAAATCCATCTAGCCGTGTGGTCCTACATCTGCATATACAGGACAAAGTGTCACTATGTGTCATCACACAAAAAATAGGTCTTTTGATTTCATATATCATAAAACACAAAAAATTAAATACTTCAAAAATTAAAAGTGGGTTTTGGATTCGTTACCTATGTCTCCATAAATTTCTCCTGGTGGTAGGGGCATTTTTGGATCAACATGGAATTCAATCCCTGTGTAAGGATAGTCATCTATGGTGATGAGTTGCCTCCACCACCATGGAAAGAACTCTGGTGGGTATTGGTTATCCACCCTTCCACCTCCTAGTATGGTCATGAAATTAACCCAACATTGTTGAGCTAGATCGCGAACTCCATGTGGAGAAGTGTCTACTCTAGGGCTTAGCCCTGGAACTTGCTCAAAGAAGAATGTGCTCAGTATGCTGCCAAACCCAAAGTTTCATACCCTACCCATTTTGCAGTCACTGAGCTGATGTTTCATGTTTCTGCAGCATAGTACTCCAGTCATATATTGTAGGACACATACACTCTACCGCATAGAACATCATTAGCCGTGAGGCCTGGTGGAGTGAAGACAAACCTGTAATCCTGCCTAAGGATAAGAGTATGGCGTTTAGCCCTAGAATCTGAATTGAGTTTGTCTGTATTTGACTCCCAACCTTCTATGTATTGGGAAGGCAATACACAGCAATGTAGTCATCTATGGTCAGCTCACCTCCTAGCCCATGAGGTTGGAGGTTCACCGCCTCCCCTCGTCGAGACAAACCTATGATGAAATATATGTCCTCATCCTTAATGTTGAGAGACATCCCATCTATCTGAAATGTTTTAGACTCTAGATCCTACTAATCTACTAGTCGCTAGAGTAGTCTTGTCTTTTCCCTCAAGCTACCAAGACACCAAAACTTGTATAAGCCACATGCTCATAATGCTTGTTGAGCCGTGATATTAATTTGAACAGCTTCCTCAACATCACCATGTTCCCTCTCTCTCCACTCTAGTGCCATCCTTCACAAAAAACAAAATTTTTTATCATGATTTGCCCATAAAAACCTTATTCACAGCCCTATATGCGACTGTCTTCAAAACAGCCGCATATATATGTGGGTTTCAGGGCATTTTCCGTATATGGTGAGACCTATACGTGAAAAATGCCCGATTTCCACGTGGGCCGAAACACCCAAGTTGGGATGGCCCAAATAATTAAATTGACCATGAAAATTGAAAATTTTTATATCAAAATTAAAGAGAGGGGCAAGGGAATTTACATGGATCAAATGTGGAGGGATTTCGTTGGACGATGCTCCCGGAATTCGTTTCTGAAGTTTTGAGCTCAATTGCACTATGGTGGGTAAAAATTAAAAATGGTATGAAAATTTTTAATTTTTCACTATTTTATAGAAAAAAAATTGAAATTTTTACCCACTTTCTATAGTTTTTTACCATTTTGGACCGTTTGAACTAATTTGATGTCGTAGGATCCCATTTTGAGTGCGGTTTGACCGTGTCTTCGACCCATTCATGCCTATTTTAGGTATAATGTCTAAACTAGAATATAGGTTAGGTTTTCACATCTGCTTGCATTTTGCATAGCCTTATGATCGTTCCATCTTAACCTTAGGTACGAACCCATTCCATCTTGTCATGAAACCTTCTTGCTGCTTTTAGAAGTTACATGATGTGAATGGTAGAGCTTTCCCATACATGGGTACCCTATTTAGATCTTGTTTTTCATTTGGTCCCCATGCCGACATTCCTCCTTTAGGGTTTGGGAGTCCTTTGTATAGTATATCCATGACTTTGAGCAAGAGATTCATACTCCTCTTGAAATTTATGTTGGCCTTTCCCCCGAGACTCCCTTGTATATGTCAAGTTTGAATTGCATTATCATGAGTTTTGCTTGCCTTATTGAGCCTTATACTGGCTTCCCTAACTTTGATTATCAACCATATAGCCCGAGCTTGTCTCATGTCTATCTAAGCAGATCATTTTTGCATATATTTTGGAGATTGATTCCCCATTTTTTGTCGAGAGGGGACTTTCCCCCAAGTACTGTTATCCTACACATGTTTCCTTGCATTGAGCATAGGTGTGTTTCGCTTCTTGGAACTAGTTTGTTTGTCCCCTGACACTCATCTCCTCCTAGATTTGTAACTATATAGAACTTTTATTCTTTTTCAATCTTTTCAAAATATCTGAAAAAGTCTAAAAAAATAAAAATAAAAAAAACAAAAATCCAAAAAGGAAAAGATGTTATCTTTGGCAGCATTGAAGTCGTGTCGCCTTCGAAAAGAGCATTGTATATCACATCCATTGGTAGGGTTATTAGTTTGACTTTAAGAGTTGTACTCGTTACTCTGAGTTTATCTCCACCGACTGGTTAAGCTTCTAGTCCCTATGGAGCCTCTGTTGATGCCTCCTGTGTCACAGAGATGTCCCAGTTTGCATATAGAGTCTATGTTTCTTATCTTCAGTAACCATTTTCCCTTATGCTCTTGTTCGAAGGAAGTTGAAACCTGAGTTGGCCATTCCTCAGTTGTCTTGACTTTGCATGTTAGCCATTCATGGTATTTTTACTGGTTCGTACACATCTTGTTCGATTTCTTCCACATTATACAAAATCGATGCGTATCTCGTGTTGGTTGATGGGGGATTTCCTAATTACCTGTTTCTAGCAGATTCCATCCCATCAACTTCATATCATTTATTATGGGATAGAATTCTAGATTCATTTGAGTGCCTTGAGACTTACAATCATCAGTGGTAGGTTCTCTCACCATCGATAGTTTTTGGAATACATCAATGTCCCCTGATCGATGGATTCTTCCAATTGTTTGACCTCAACACATCTATTCACACTTGTTAGATTGCACTCTAGTACCTTGATTCCCATTTTCATTATCATTGGGTGATCTCACGTCTATTAATGGTATACATTAATGACCTGTAATTAGACGATGGACTAATATGTTCTACCTCGACACCTCTATTCACATAGTAAGACATGTACTTGTAGCAGTTTTTGTAGAAGACCTTCTAGTTTGGTGGCATTCTACATATGCTACCTCCTTGATCATGCCAGTCTTCATGAGATTTCATCTCTCATGATTTGATTCCAGTGTATGTTAGATATCTTCAGCCATTATGGATATTTTGATCCATTGTATACCTTCATCATGGAAATTTTGATCTATTATATATTGTACATGGTGATGACCACACATGTCACATTTTGTATATCATGCCTATTCATGGCCATTATACTCTTATGTATCTGGGACTGCTATATGTATTTGTAGTCATATGTAGATATTTATTATTGTACTATACTGATGGATGGCTGGTTCTTCCACCTGGTTCTTCATCACTCCACTTCTGGGATGTATTTTATAATGTATCTCGGTCATCATGTTACCCTTCTGACCTCACACATCAAGGGGCATCTGTTACAACTGATTTTACCACACATGGTTGATCACATATTTATGGCCTTCCCTGTCCCTCTACAGAAACTTTGGACCCCATCGACTGATATTATACTTTTATGTTTCCAATTTCATCCCTAAAAAACACCTGTTTATGGCTGTACATGACTTTTAATCCCATACTCACGTGTATACGTGACTTTTGAACTCAAACCCACATACATCAGGATGTGTGCATAAATCCAAATATTTTTGGAGTTTTCCTTGATGTGTGTCTGAACCACTTGACTCTTTGCCTTCCATATTCCTCGAGATCACTCATATTTCACCCTCCATTACCCCTTTGGAGTTCTATATAAGGAACCCCTTGGATACATTGAAGAGGACGAATTGAAGAGCATGGAAACTATAGTCCATTGTTGTTGTAGCTTGCATATACTTGATTCTGCATCCCATTGTCCCTTTGGAGAAATTTTTGTTCTTCCCAAGCTTTCCTTTGCTTATGAGCTTGTTATAGAGAGATGGAGGATTGAGGTGGTGGAGGCCCAGGTGGAGGACTCAGTTTATCTGGTTCGTAAACATGCCGACAGAGGTTGTCACTTGTGTAATCTCTTATTTGATTAATAGAAATATCTTTTCCTATCCAATAATGTGCATTTGAATGAATATTGAATCCATGGATATGTTTAATTTCTTATACATTGTTGATTATATATGCTAGATTAGATCTAGCACCATATTATATAGCATGCTTGTCTTATTTGTTGTTGTTGAGAGCAAATTGCTAGCGGAAGTGGGATTGGAAAAATCTCAACAAGGATATACTTCAACCGTTCGGAATAAGGTATGATTCGAGATCCTTTAGTGTTAGATGTTTGGTTTCTCTTGCATATTGGGGAGGGATTGATTTCTCAAGTCTAGATGTATGTTGTGGTACACCCCAAGCCATAGGAAGTTTCTCTCTGTAACACTTGGTTTTGGCTTTGCCTTGCCTTTCCTTGGATCTAGCCCCTATCCTTCTATTCGAGTGACTTCGTAACCTAAGAGAAATAAAGATATTTGTGACAGAGAGAAGAAGAAAGAAAGAAAAATATATGCGACAGAGGGAAGAAGAAAGAGGTATTAGGATTATGCTATTGGCTACAACTACATTTAGCTTCAAAATACACCATACCAACATTACTACAATTCTCTTTCATGCACAATGTTCCACGGTATATCTATAATTCCCTTAAGCGATTCTAGAACTACAATGGCCAATACAATAAACACTATGTTTGAATTGTCTACTCTTCTCATTGTGCATAGTTATGGGATATAACAAGACATATTAATAAAAATGACTAGAATAGTTTTATGTGCACTTGTCATTGTGGGCATGGGAACTGAGCTCACTACAAATTTATCCTTCTTGAGCTCACTGCAAAGTTATGTTTATTTCTAGTTCAAATGAGAATTTGGCAGTTTCCATATGCTAAGGACTTTCTTGGGGAAGGGGAGATGTTAACCCAAAAAAATCCCACAATGAGCTCTACATGACCTACACTACCTAAATACATCTACATACGACCCTCATTTGACCCCATTTGACCCCCACACCCTCAAGAAAGCTTAAAAATATGAAAAAGGGCTTAAAAACCCCTAAAAAGAGCCAAAATAGCTCTCATAGGGGCTAAAGCCTCCAAAAAGGGGCTAAAACCCCTCAAAGGAGATTAAAACCCCCAAAAGAGCTAAATATTGAGCAAAAGGGGCTAAAATCCCAAAAAAATGGCTAAAGCCCCAACCAGGGGCTTAAAACCCTAAAAATCTTGAGAAAAAGTATAAATAGAGGGGTGGGGGTCACTCTCAAATGAATCCTTCACTCTGTATCATTATGCTTCCTGTGTGAGTACCTTGAGACCATTTGCCTCTCAATACATTCACCCTCCATCTCATCCACCCCCTCATTGAGCCATAGCTCCCCATTCCTAAGAGAGGTGCTCTCCCAAGCTAGGGCATGGTGGCCCATTTTAGCTAGAAGGTATATTTGTTTTCCTTTTACATGTCTGCTTTGGTATATTGTAGTTTTCTAACAGTATTTGGTTGTAGGTTTATTTTTTAACATGTTCTTGCAGGTTTCCCTTGTTTACTTGCAAGTCTTTTGGTCTCCTAACAGTTGTATGCAGGGTCTTGGATTTTAAACCCTAACCTTGTGTGCAGAGGGGTTTTTTATTTATGTTCCATTTTATTTTCTGTCTATTTTTCTTGCACCACCACCAGGAACCCTATCCTTCTATCCTATAGACAGAAGGTAGTTTTTCTTGCTCTGTAGCAAGGGAGAAATCCCTACTACAGAACTGGCAACCATACCAGGTCGATCCCACAGGATCCCTGGATTGTTTTTACAAGTTTCAAGTTTTTATTTCTATTTTCTTTCCCTAGTTTAAATTTCTGTCAAATATAGCTTAGATCTCTATTTTTCTACATTTTTAGTTACTGTCGAGCCTCCTTAAGGCCAATCCGAGCCCATTTGGCCATAGTACAGGTTACTGTCAGCCGGATCTAGCTCAGGATCAAAAAATTTCACTTTTTGGAGCACGTTTCTCTTATCAGGATGACAGGTGTGACCAAGTCACCCATTCAAGCCTGAAAGGTGCGGCCAGGTTGCCCATTTTGCCCCAAAAGGTGCGACCCCCTCCCAGAAGCCAGCTCGCCTCTATCTGCAGGTTTTGAGCGACCCCCTTGCCTGTTTTTGGGAAAATTTTGCGACCCCCTTGCCACATTTGACTCGAAAAGAGCGATCTGTCTCTCAAATTCTGATTTTCAAAAAATTAAGGATTGTTAGTGTGGCTCAGCCGCCTCTGTCCATCAAATATTTTTTTGTTTATGTTCAGTATTTTTTCATTTTATTTGCAACATATGTAAATCAATGATAAATGAAATGGTTAATGGATTAATGAAAATGATCAAAGCTTGATTAAAAATTATTGTAATTAAAATAAACATCTTACCTAGCCCTTCCTCCTCTACCCATTCATCACCCTTCGAGGTATTCTGGGATAGGACGAAGGGTGAAGCTCGTATAGTAATAGGAACTTCACCTTTCATTGTTCAAATCTACTAAAAATGGGTGACTTGGAAGGTAGAGGGGGTAGAGAAGGAAGAGCTTCTCACGGTGCTCAGTGTCCTCCCTATTGACCGACCTTGCATCCGAAGGGTGACCTGTGGATCTATGGATGGCATTAGTCCCATTGTGTTGAGAGCCCAGTACCCTTTCTTGGTTGAAGAGAAATATAGGTGCAAGGTAGTCACCTAGTCAGGCTATCATAGTTCAGATTCAGAAATGGTACATGTGTAAACTTCTAATTATCATTTACTGCTTTCATTGACAATGTTATGAATTCTATGGAATATTCATAAACCATTTAAGCAGCCACTAATTATAATAGAAAGACAAAATAAATACACACAAACCATACCATATAAACCAACCCAACTCAGTTCATGACACTGAGTGAGCCATTAAAATTTACAATTTCCACTAAGTCAAACATCTGCAATCTTTGAGGACATAAGTCCCTGACTGCCTTAACCATGAGAAGTACTTGGGATCAGCCCAAAAACTTATTGTGAGGATTACCATAGGAACCCCAAAGTATCTGGCCGCTGAGAGGAATCGCCAAGCAAAACGGGTAACGACCCCCACCGATTGACTAGCACTCCCATGAGGAAAAATCCAAGCGCTACATCTTGGTAGTCTTGGTAGTCTTGGTGGCTAAGTGACCACCTAAAGCCAATAGGAATCCATTAAAACTGGGGTCTGAAAATCATCACCATATTTCACCATTTTGACATACAAATCAGACACGATTGATCCCCCACGTTCTTCCTCACGCCTAAGAGGCAACCCACCACAGTTCGGGTACTTGAACTAACATCGTCGAGACCATTCTCAATGACCCTCTACACCATCAGAAGGCCACATATCCTTTGATTCAGACTTATAATCATACCAATCTGAGCCAAACTTGCATACTGCATCATCAATCCCCATGGCTGGTTCAAACCCAGATCTATTTTCCAGCATAGTGATTGGTAGTGGACCCATGTCCACACCCCACACCACCACCAACACCTCTGCTGGTGGTTCGAGCATGGTCATGCAAACCTTCATAAGCTAGCTACCACCATCCACATTGACAAGTCAAGTTGTCCCACCTGTAACACATGGGGGCAATATGCCTTCCACCCACATTGTCCCACTTGGGATACATGGGGGCAGTGGACCCTCCACTTACACTACCCTTCCTATCATACATGGGGGTAGTTTCCCTTCCATATACACTACCCCTCCTACCACACTTGGGGGCACTGGCTCATCCACAATGGTGCCACAAGTACCCCCAGTTATGCAGGTGCATCATGTCCCTACAAACCCCACCACCATTGCTGCCCCATCTCATATAAACCTTTGGTCAAACCTTCCTTTCATGGCACATCTCAAATTTCCTGACTTGGCTCAGTTAACAAATGACCCTATCCACCATCAAACTTTTTGGCCTCCCATGCCAACCAAACTTCCCTCAGGCATTCCCAAGTTTGAAGGGAAGGCAGGGGAGTGCCCTCAAAACCACATCATGGTGTTTCACCTATGGTGCTCATAAAATAGCATTATAGATGATTCGATCAGGCTCTGACTATTCCAACACACCCTCACAGGTGCTGCAGCCAACTAGTACATTAAGCTACCATAATCCAAGTACCCATATGTCAACTCCCTGGCTTTCATGTTCCTGTAGTATTTCCAAATCCCCATTAGATACGACGAAGAGGTGGAGATCTTGTTATCTTGCTGCTAGAATAATGCGACCCACATAACTGACCACATCCATGAGTGGAGGCGACGCCGTATTTTGTGTAAGATCCAACTTGATGACATCATCTTCGTGGATTGGTTCCTAAAAACCCTGCTACCACCTATAGCAAAGGACATCGCATCCAAACATCCCCAATCCAAAGAGGAGGCCATCTTGAAATCCTAGCAATTTGATCTGATCTATGCACAGTCTGGATAACTTTACACTGTCATTCTAGATGCTCCCTGTGTAGGCACTTCCTACCAGGATGCATCAGGGGAATCCCATGCAGCATATGGAATCATAGGTTCTGTCTCCCACCAACCACAACACCATCTGACACCACCTGCAATACCACCACAACCAAGCAACACCCTTAGTGTTGCCTACCAAAACCAAACTCTGAACTATGCAAGAATGATGTCCCAATCTAGAGCCACAACTTCTTATGCACAACCTGCGCCACTACAGCAGACCTAAGCATTAGGTTGGTCGACATAGCAATATACGGGACAAATTCCCACATTTGTGGCACATCCCCTCAAGTCTACTATGCACCACCTATACAAGCCACTCAAGCCCTGACCCCAGCTCCACCTGCTCCATTGGGACAGGTGTTTGCACAGCAAAACCGTCCCAACCAGCCATCCCCCAACAACTAACAAGGGAAAGCCAGGAATAACCGAACACAGAACCAAGGTAACAACCAACCACAGGGAGGCATTCAACAACCAAATCCTCCCAACAATGCTTTGGCAAACTGGCCAGCCCAAAATCTTCAACGATCAAATGCACTGAGATGCAACACTCTGTTCCATACAAACCAACTGTACACACTATGTGAGGTCTATGGGCACTACACATATGAGTGTCCTTTCATGGGTCATGCTAAGCAGGCCATTAGGAACAAGGTTCAACATGACACCAATACAACAAACCAAGCCCAACCCAACCTGACACCAGTAGGACCTCCTCCTATGGTGCTCCAAAACCCATTGCCAGTCTAAGGACTGGTGGCAACTGCACCTCCTCCCCATCCCAATCCTGATGCCTTGGGGGCACCTCCAATGGCAAAAATAGGTGTTCATCACCTGCTAGCTATGATAACTGAAGAGGTCAATTTACAGACCAAACAAAATCAATATAGAACCAACACCGAACCCGCTGACATAGCAGTGACATCTATGTCCAAAATAGCCAATGCACCTCTTCAATTACCCCCTTTCCTACTCCCCCCCATACGTTGGGTTGCCAACAACACCACAAGTAGAGTTGCTGTCAGCTACAACATCGTGGATGATTTGGCCCAAACACCTACCGCCATGCCCGCTCTTAAGGTACTCAAAACTTTCCCAACGCATCGAAAAGCATTACTAGCTTCCCTTGGTGCTGTAGACCCCTCTGACTCCAAGTTGATCACTTTCGACACAAAGAATGGAGAACCACGGATGCCATCAACCATTTCCTTCCAAATCCTGGAGTCTATCCGAAATTTGGTCATGCACCGATGCATAGTGGATGAGGGGGCATCCACATGCATTATGTCTACCCTAGTCTGGAAGAAACTTGGATCCCCAATTTTGCAACCATCATCTACTACTCTGTGGGCTTATGATGGCCATCCCAGTAAATCCCAAGGAATCCTCCCCCATGTCCCCATCACATTAGCCAGAAAGAAAGTACTGATTAACATAGAGGCTGTCAATGCTCAATTAGACTTTAACATTCTCCTCAGAAGAAGTTATATGTACACCATGAGAGTCGTAGCATCGACTATTTTACGTCTCATGATGTTCCCCCACAAAGGGAAAATAATGACAATTGACCAACTGACTTATCATGATCCTCAAGGTCTAACTGCACCATCCAATGTTATCCCTATGATCAACACCATCGATCTGCAAGGGTTAACTGCACCTGCCAATGTTATCTCTGCAGTCAACACCATGGTTGACAACACACTGTTGAAATATTGTAACTTCAAAGAATATTCTATTTGTATATTTTGTGGTCCTTGATGGTCCTACCAAGAGAACCACTTGTATTACCTTGTACCCTGATGCTTCTAATCGAAAGAACTAATAAGAGTCATGAGGTAGTCCCCTCTAATTGTAAAGGTGGGTCATTAGCACCCCAGTGTGGTTACTTGAGCCTACATGTTTAAATAAATCCTACATGATTAACTCGAGCCTACATGTCGGATGAGTTAATTAAAGTGAACAGATGAATATAAATAGAGGTGTGGTGCTCCTCATTTGCAACATATACTCTCACTTGTGTAGCGCATTATTGGAGAAGAGAAGTAGCTGGAGAAGGAGGAGGATCATGATTTGATCTCCTTGCTGGTTTTATCTTTTATCTTTTTGGGGCATCTATATTGAGGAATATTTTGCTAGGTTTTTCCCTTTAGGTTTTTCCCAGATAAATATTTGTGTTCCTTTTGTATGGCTGTGCTTGTCTATCTTTCAGTGATCCTGTTTATATGCTTTTGTTATGAAAATGTAATGAAATACTGATGTCTTAGCTAAGCATATGAAAAATTTAACATGGTATCAGAGCCACCCTAAAAGAAGGAATTGTGAAGCTATAAAATCTACTTTTTGGTTCTCCTTCCACAATCGATCAGCAAAAGAAGGCTAGGCTGACTCTCCATTGAAGGGCGCATCTTTCTGTCGAAGCGGAATTCGATTCCGAGCATTTTCAATTTTCGGTGCGGGAAATTAGGGATTCTTGCAGAAGAAGAATTTTTGAGTGATCCCAACATAGGATTTCTCTCCTCATCAAAATCAAATTTTAGATACCTAGATCAAGATTTTTGGTTCGGTGAAACTTTGGGAAAGTCAAACCCTAGTTTGACCCTGAGCTAGAAAAATCCTAAATACTAAAACTACTAAGTTTTGGTGCATTCACTATATCCCAATATTGGCGAAGTTTTAGGAGATGAAAATTTCAAATACCAAATATAAAATCCTTATGTACACTGTGTCCAAAATTCAGCCTCAGATTCACTATATTCTGGGATATATGATCCCTCCAAGTTAGGGTTCCAGCCTCTTCCAGAATTCATCCCTAAACAGGACACCTGGGGATAATTGCAATATATTAGGCTATAGAGGTCAAAATGGAATTCCTAAAGATGTTCCAAAAAGGGAATGGACTGTACTTCTCATGGTCTGAACTACAAACTTAGAATATGAAACAGTGACAAGTGGAAATCCGTACAACTTTGTTGTTCGAAACAGTCCTGTAACAAGGCACCTTGGAAAAATGATCATAAATCCCAATTGGTGAAACCAATTCTGATGAAACCTATGGCGTTGGATCAGGGACATGCGAGGTTACCTTAGTGATAAATTTCAGACACAGAAGAGGATCAATTTTGGAGATATCACAGAAACAGTGACAGGCATTTATGTAGAAGAAATTGGAAAACTAGGGCTTCCTATTATGGGAGCTTCCCTCCACTGTTTTCAGAAAAGGAGTACTTTAGACAGCTCCATTTGAAGAGATATATATTTCTATCTAATTATATCTGAAATATTCCAAGTTTTGAAAATTAGGGTTTCTATGGCAAATCCTAGATCAGCTAGCTCTGGAACCAGGACAGACACCTCAAATCGGTAAGATCTAATCCTTTGTTATTTTCATTAGAGGTTCTCATTTCAAAGTGATATATCACATCAGCTTGATGATAATCTTGGTGAAGTTTACAACTTCCAAGCCTGGAAGCATTTGATCTCTCTGAAGAAAATGAATTGGACACCTTCATGAATAGAGAGGTTCCAGTTCCAGAAGGAGATGAGGCTCAAAGCCTGACACAAGAAGAACTTTATCAAGGCCAAGAAGATCATTGTTGATTCAATCACGGATAAACTTGTACCACAAGTGTCTTCCCTAAAGACACCGAAGATGTTTGATTCCTTGATCAAGATATTTGAAGATAAGAACATTAATCAGAAGATGGATTTGAGAAAACAATTGAAGAATGTGAAGATCCAGAATGTAGAACATCTTGAAGCGGTAGAAGAAGAATTGGAGAATGCAGAAGTGGTGATAGCCACCTTGAATGGTCTCCCAACATCATAGAATTCATTCATTCAAGGAATGTGTGCCAGAAGGAAGTAATTACTTTCAACAGACTCTAGGAAGAAGAAGAATCTCGAATCATAAGAAGAGAAGATGAAGGTGGGAGCAATTGAAGATCAAGCTCTCACCATTCAAAGAAGATCCCTCAAGCAATGAGTAATGTGAAGAACTCAATTCTTGAAGAACCTATTATCATTTGGATAAGAAATGATGATGTCATGAATGAAGAAGATGATGAAGTAGAAGGATCAAGAAGGAGTCGACCCACGAAACGAATAAAAGATAAGTATTCAATTGTCATTACAGACAGATCATTGGGTCATTAATGTACTGAACAAATTCCAGACCAGACATTTGTTTTGCTGTGAACACCTTAAGTCAATATCTTGTTCAACCAAGACGGGTTCACCTAGTAACCGCAAAACATGTGATGAGATATCTGAAAGAGACTATAGACTTTGGTCTATACTATGATGGTAGCCATGAGTATATATTGTATGGCTACATAGATGCAAATTGGGCTGGAAGTATCTCAGATAGGAAAAGCGCATTAGGTAGATGCTTTTGTTTGGGGTCTTCTATGAGTTCATGGTTTAGCAGGAAACAGTCCAATGTTTCTTGTAGCACGGCTGAAGAAAAATACATAGCAGATTGCTCTGCTAAGTTGTGAAGTCATATGGCTTCAGAAGCTTATATCAGGTCTCTTTAACCTGAAGATGGATACTACAATGATTCAATGTGATAACCATATTTGTGATGACAGAGAACCCTGTGTTCCGATTGTAACACATAAAAATTCGGTATTTCTACATACGAGATAAGATGTAGATGATTATGTTTCAGTATTTACATACTGTAGATGCAGATGATGATGATTATATATTTCTATACTAAATATAGAGATGATGATGGTTTCAGTATTTCTATACTGAAGATATAGATGACGATGATTTCAGTATTCACATACTGGATATACATATGGTGATAGTTCAGTATTCACATACTAAAGATGTAGATGATGATGGTTTGAATGATGATGTACTGATGAAGCCTCTGTCTCGGGTAAAGTTTGAACACTTTCGAGACAAGCTTAGTGTTGTTCGAAAAGACCTTCCTCGAAAGGGGGAGTAGTGATGTTGCAGTGGGATTGTATCATCCCTAGGCACTTTCCCTAAAGTGATCCGGAGACCTCGGTCCTCAAGAATGAAGAGGGATTGTATCATCCCGGGACATCTGTCCAAAAGTGATCCGGTGACCTCGGTCCTCGAGAATGAAGAGGGATTGTATCATCAAGGGACATTTGTCCAAAATAGATCCGGTGACTTCGGTCTTTGTGAATGTCATGGGATTGCATCATCCTTGAACTTCGATTCAAAATGTATCCAGAGGTCTCGGCCCTCGTGAATGTGGTGGGATTGCATCATCCCTGAACTTTGGTTCAAAATGTATCTGGAGGTCTCAGCCCCCGTGAATGTGGTAGGATTGCATCATCCCTGAAATTCGGTTCAAAATTTATCCGGAGGTCTCGGCCCCTGTGAAAGTGGTGGATTGCATCATCCCTGAACCTCGGTTCAAAATGTATCTGGAGGTATCGGCCCCCATGAAATTGGTAGGATTGCATCATCCCTGAAATTCGGTTCAAAATATATCCGGAGGTCTCGGCCCCCGTGAAAGTGGTGGATTGCATCATCCCTGAACCTCAGTTCAAAATGTATCTATAGGTCTTGGCCCTCATGAAAGTAGTGGATTGCATCATCCCTGAACCTCGATTCAAAATGTATCTGGAGATCTCAGTCCCCGTGAATGTGGTAGGATTGTATCATCCTTGAACTTCGGTTCAGAACGGATCCGGTGACTTCGGTAGTCGAGAACATGTGTTGATCCTATAATTCCTAGAGGAAGGATTGTTTGAGTTCCACATCTGTGTTGATCCCATAATTTTGAAAGGAAGGATCGTTAGTAACTCCGTAAAGACCTAAATCCTGTAATTCCGAAAGGAAGGATCATTGAATTGATCCCGTAATTCCAATAGGAAGGATTGTCTGAGTTCCACAGATGTGTTGATCCCATAATTCCAATAGGAAGGATTGTCTGATATCCACATCTATGTTGATCCTGTAATTTCGAAAGGAAGGATCGTTAGTAACTCGATAAAGACCTAAATCCCGTAACTCCAAAAGGAAGGATCATTGAATTGATCCTGTAATTCCAATAGGAAGGATTGTTTGAGTTCCACAGATGTGTTGATCCCGTAATTCCAATAGGAAGGATTGTCTGAGTTCCACAAATGTGTTGATCCCATAATTCCGAAAGGAAGGATCGTTAGTAACTCTGTAAAGACATAAATCCCATAATTCCGAAAGGAAGGATCGTTAGTAACTCCGTAAAGACCTAAATCCCGTAATTCTGAAAGGAAGGATCATTGGTAACTTCGTAAAGACCTAAATCCTGTAATTCTGAAAGGAAGGATCATGTTGATGTTTTGATGATGTTGATGTTTTTATGATGATGATGATGTTTCTGATCGAAAGATCAGATGTTACTAATGATGATGATGTTCTCTGATCGAAATATCAGAATATGATGACGATGATGTTTCTCTGATCGAAATATCAGAAGTTGTTGATGATGATGATGTTCTCTGATTGAAAGATTAGAATATGATGATGATGATGTTGCTGCTGATGATGATGTTCTCTGATTGAAAGATCAGAATATGATGATGATGATGTTTCTTTGATCGAAAGATTACAAGTTGTTGATGATGATGTTCTCTGATTGAAAGATCAGAATATGACGATGATGATGTTTTTTGATCGAAAGATTAGAAGTTGCTTATGATTATGATGTTGCTAATGATGATGATGTTTTTTGATTGAAATATCAGAATGCGATGATGATGATGATGTTTCTGATCGAAAGATCAGAATGTGATGATGATGAGATCCTGATGATGATGATGCCGTATTATCAAAGTATGATGATGATGACATACTGATCGAAAGATCAGAATATGATGATGTTGTTGCTGATCGAAAGGCCAAAGTGCTAAAGAAGATGTTGCTGATCTAAAGGTCAAATTGTTGAAGATGATGTTGCTAATCGAAAGGTCAAAGTGCTGAAGATGTTGCTGATCAAAAGGTCAAGGTGCTGAAGATGTTGCTATTGATTGAAGAGTCAAGATGCTGCTGATTGAAGCGGTCAAAGTACTGATGATGCTGAAGACTAAAGATTGAAGATGAAGGCTACATGATGTTGAAAAGCTTCCAATGATTTATAGATGTATCACCCTGATGATGCTGATGATGTCCTCTATCTCTCTCCTACTATTGTTGTTGTTGATGTTGTTGTAGAATACCCTTCGCGTCAAGGGTGAGTGTTGAAATATTGTAACTTCGAAGAATATTCTATATGTATATTTTGTGGTCCCCCGATGGTCCTACCGGGAGAACCACTTGTATTACCTTGTACCTCAATGCTTATAATCGGAAGAAATAATAAGAGTCATGAGGTAGTCCCCTCTAATTGTAAAGGTGGGTCATTAGCACCCCAGTGTGGTTATTTGAGCCTACATGTGTAACTCGAGCCTACATGTCGAATGAGTTAATTAAAGTGAACGGATGAATGTAAATAGAGGTGTGGTGCTCCTCATTTGCAACATATACTCTCACTTGTGTAGCGCATTAGTGGAGAAGAGAAGTAGCTGGAGAAGGAGGAGGATCAGGCTTTGATCTCCTTGTTGGTTTTATCTTTTATCTTTTTGGGGCATCTATATTGAGGAAGATTTTGTTGGGTTTTTTCCTTTGGGGTTTTCCCAGGATAAATATTTGTATTCCTTTTGTATGGTTGTGCTTGTCTATCTTTCAGTGATCCTATTTATATGCTTTTGTTATGAAAATGTAATGAAATACTAATGTCTTAGCTAAGCATATGAAAAATTTATCACATACCAGCCTCCCCATTCTTGAATGTGGGCCCTGGGTTGTTTGTTGATACCACCATGATGGCTTATTTCCCCTTAGTGTCACCATTACCAACACTAAATGAGACTGTGGATTTTTTCATGCTCTCATCCAGCACTGCTGCACTTAAACATCAACTGCAGTCGCAGCCCCAAACGCAACCACAACACCATCCGTAGTCGCAACATCATTAGCAGTCGCAGCATCATCCATAGTCGTAGCATCATCCACAGCCGCAGTGGTATGCGCAGCTGCCACCACAACCTCATCCCCACATGAAACCATCAGGGAGTTATCTAGGCTCCTCTCGACTCCACACAATTCCCTTCCTCATTCCCTCGCTTGGTGTCATGAGAAATCATTTAATGGCCACCCTAAACTTACCCAATTTTAAATTGGGAAGTCTCATGTGGTACCTTGATCCACTAACCTAACCACCAATTCCCCGGGTAGTCTTAACCCCTATGCAACCTATTACAGTCAAATCTCATCCTCCACCCGGCCCGCAAAAAACAACCACTACACCCGCACCGTCCCACCCAAAAAGGGCTACGGGAAAGAATGCAAAATCTACCACTGAACCTTGACAGATCCCACCTTCTTCCATCTACGAAGAACAGGTCCATCCAACTCAAAACTACCCTAAGATTACTATAATCCACGTGGATTTGGATGCCATGGATACAACGGAAAACCTCCCCATGGTTGAACTTCCAAGTTGGCCAACAGTGAGAAACAAGTCACTGAGAACAAACCATGCTTGTGCCCTCTGTGGATTGTATGGACACTATTCTCACCACTACCAAGACTTTTTCAAGTTCTGAACGGCTCTAGCCAACCTTCTACAACATTCCCTTGAATCTCATATCACTCTGATTGAAGGAGTTCACACCCCACCTCCTTCTTTAGACACCATGTCCATATACATGATGTCCAGTTCTGTAGACCCCATTGTCTCTGTTGCCACCTTTCACACACCTGGGTCATGTGGCAAAAATCTTCAAGCCACTCGATGTGTCCTTGGGGGCTAGTCTCAAGTCAAGGCTGTCACCTTGTTCTTGACTCCTCCATTTAGGCTCAACTCCTAACGAAGCCAAGGGGGGTAGACCCTATTAAGTTACTAAGGAAAAATT
>LPNX010506133.1:244429-298792 GCA_001517045.1 Pseudotsuga menziesii
ATTTTTATTATAGCTGATGAAATAGTTGATGAAAAATAAAACAAAGATACACAATGTTGATTCTCTAATTAGTCCTACCACACATCTCTTTCCCCTTTCGGGTCAATCAGGAAGTCATGGGGTAAGTATTAAATTACTGTAAAACCTTATATATGGAATATGGAATTGATAATAAATCAAATTATACTACCCTGAATATTAGAACTACACTATATTGCAAAAGAAAAAGGAACGAAAAGAAAAAAAAGACACGGATGCAAATCCCCTTAGGGGGGATGGTGAATAGGCTCAAAAGAGCCTATTCTAAAGGACCTTTTCTTTTTATTAGCAGTGATTTAAAATATCATAAAATTTAAATTGATGCACTTTGGTCCTTTTTATCTAGGATGCAAAGGCTTACAACAAGCTTGTAACAAGCTAGAATTAAAACACAACGGTGGGGGAAGCTTCCGGGAAGCTTTGGTTCGTCCAAGAGTCAGAAATTGGGTAGAGTCTCCTTCTCTTTTTTGTTAGACCTGATAAAAAACAATAAACAATTAAAATCAAGTGTGCCCAAACACACTTTAAAAGTGTTTTGGGTCACCACACTAGTTATCGAAAAACAACTAAGTAAAAATTTGTTAAGTTGGGGTAATCTAGTTTTGCAAAAAAAGGAACCAAGGAAAGCAAGATTTCCTTGGGATCTTGGCTTGCTGTTTGGGAAGCCAATGAGATATGCACTTTTATTGCAGAATATGAAACTTTAAAGTACAACAAAGGAAACTACCTTAAAAGCAAGCTACCAATTTTCTTTAAAATGCTTGCAAAAAAGAGGATAATTTTAGCTAGATCTCTTAAAATATGACTTTATATGCAAAACAGAACTAAGATCTAAAGTTAAGAAAGGATATTACTAACTAGATATATATGTGATTTTCTTTTTGATACAGATCTAAGCAATAATATTCTTTAAAAGTAACGAATTTGAAGAGAAATTAAGATTTCGAAGGAAGAGAGAGAAAGAGTGTTGGAAGCCTGGCAATGTCGGGCTTTGGAGTCTGCTTTGGTGGAACACCGAGGGACTATTTCATTCAGAAGATCTTGAAGATGAGGAATATGAAAACCAGCTAAACCTCTTGTACAAGCAATATCTCCTGCAACTTAGAAATCCTTGCACAAACAGATGGTTAAAACATAGGTGCTGCTGGAAGAGATAATTCGAAAGCATGCAATTAAACTTAAAATACATACAACTCCAATAGATCTGAAACAAGCAGCAGTAAGAGCATAAATCAAACTAGAATAAACTCTTACCCTAACAAGAGGGAGCTCTCTCCTTCAAGGCCAACAATTAACCAGCAAAAGCAGTGATAAATAACACAGATTATACCTCATAAGAATTTGACAACCACCATCCACACATGAAGAGCATTACACCATAGATCTTGCCTCCAAAGCTTCTTTATTCCAGAATAATAAACAATACAATACAAGAGAAACAACACCTCAATCCCAGTTCTAACTAGCTTGGAAGAGGCAGTCTGAGCTTTATTTATACAAAAAAAGGAGATCTAGCCCAGGGGGCACAAATCCCAAGGAGATAGACCACTGTAGCTAAAGGAGAGTCCATCAATGCCTGATTTGTGTCTAGCTGAGCCAGATATGAGTCTCACTAAGTGCAACTGTTAATCAGGGGGCTGTTCTGACTGACACCTCAACCTGTTGACTGAAGCATCCACAAAAACTCATCCAGATGAGCCCAAACATGTGGAGGAGAGAGGGAGGGCAAAATTCCCCATAAAGGATGCTGAAGTTCAATTCTGGATCTATCCAGATCACCTCCTTCATTCAAGGATTTATCAAATCTAGTCAATCTGGTTCAGATCTGACTGATTTCAATCAAATTGGTTGAGAATCCATTGATCTAGGATTTTGGATTTGCTCCATAATTCATCAATTTATTAATTAAAATAATGAATAATTGATTTTTTGGGGCTTTTCGACCTGAGTGATGGAAAATCACTCAAAACTACGAAATAGCAGGTCCATGGGTTTACATGGTGCTCTTAGCTTGAAAATGAGCACCTACATGACTGAAATTGACTATTTGTCCCACTTTTCTTACAAAATCATTTTTTCCAATTAAACTATTAAAAAATAGCCTACTTTTGGAAAAATTAAAATTGAATAAAAACACTGAAAAAATTAAAAAAAATTAAAAAGTTGAAAAAACCTAGGGGGACTTAGACATGTTCATACGACTCTACCATGATGCCTAGCATGTTTATACATTGACACATAGATTCTAATAACCCCAATATGCCTAAATGCCAAGCCGACCACCCCAAATTTGGAGGTATGGAGTGAAAAACTCAGAAATTATCAGTCGTTTATTCAGCAACCAATAATAACCAAGGGAAAAAACACCCTGGGCTGATCATATTGACAAATAAATTCTAAGAGACCAAGTCTTTTATAGACACTATCATGCTGGAACATTTATTACAATTCCCCATGGGGTATGAATGTGTGATATAGTACAACATAGCTTCCCAGAAGCAAGACTGAAGGTCTTCTGAAGTACGAACAAGTTATCCTTGTCCAGTTCACCAGGATCACTTGATAAAAAACCACTAAGTACAACTTAGGTGGTAACAGTATCCGCCATCAATGATGGTCCATCAGACCTGTCCCTTCATTGCTTTTGCAACAATGAGGAGATATTTGAAGCCTTAACTACCCTGGAATACCCATGGGACGACATGCACCATCCGCAGCCACAGCACCATCCGCAGCCGCAGCACCAACTATAGTCGCAGCTCCATCCGTAGCCGCAACCCTAGCCACAGCTGCAACCTCAACCTCAGTTACTAGGGAAACATTGGGGTTCATTCTTGATCAACACGATCCTTTTCCTTTTCCTTTTCCTTTTCCTACCATCCAGGATCATGAGTAAGTCTTCCTTGGAAACCTGCAATCTACAGGATTTCACACTGGGAGATCCTATGTGGTACCTTGAACCATCTACACTACCTCTAACTCCCCAAGATGTGTTGACTCATGTCCAGCCAATTGAGATGATGTTGCACCTACCTCCAGGTCCATCAAATACTCTTCCCATCTCCAGGCCTGCCCCTCATTCTCCAACAGAGACTAGGGGAAATGCCACCAAAGCCACAACCAATACCATTTTCATGATCGCTAGCAATAGCCTCCCTTCCATCTTATCGGTTGTGGAAGATCCACCTGATCTATCCCAGCACCACTTACGCGATGATGGAGAGATCTGTAAAACTGCCTCTGGTTTTACCTTGTTTCCTTTAAACCATAGTGTGGAATCGGTTCTTCCCATAAAAGACCATATTTTGTCACCTTGCCTTGCCAACGACCTTTGTCTTAGCAAGGGGGCATACCTCTTCGCTGACTCAGATGGTCGCCTCTTGAAGAAGCCGTGTAACAAGCTCTACCTCAAGAGAGCCTATGCTTGATACCACCACTATGAGTCCCTTATAGCGTAGTTTTTTTTTTCCTTTTTTGTTTTTCAATGTTTTTTACCACAATTCAGGGGCAACACCATTAGCTGATAATCCAAAGTCACCCAGAACTTGTTCGAGACACCTCTCACACCTCTAGGCTCAAATTTCATCCTCTATCTTCTAATCATACCATCGTCTCATGTTTAATGAGTAATTTTCAAGACCACTTCCTAGAAGTTACCTCAATTTATGAGCCACATCATTGTGATACAAGTGTCTTTGGACCTATACTTGCATCACACTTTCCTACCGCCAATCATGGGGGTTCTCAGGCCACCGCCCATAAGGAACATCATTTTTATTTTAACATATAGCTGTCTACCCCGTCCACCGCACCTTATGCGGATCTCCGGACCTTCGTCTGGAGGATGGATCATTTCCTTTGCATGAATTTGGCATATAACCACCTTTGGACTTGCACTCACATCACATGTAGTCAAATCTGTCCATCACAACTCACACACAGCTCTCTTGAACTCTGTCCGAGAGCCACCTTGGTTTGTGTGCCTCTGCCGCATCGACTCACGTGCCTCTACCACGATCTATCATGTGCACGTATTGGTATGTTTAAGAGCCACCTACTCCATCCATACTGCATGGATGACCTTTGGACTAATGTCCGCTGTCCCGACATGGGGGCACCATCAGTGCCTCCTCAATCGGTTGACCATACTAGAGTTTCTTTTAAGCTCTTTTCTGACTCCTAAAAGAATGATAAGATGGACAAGCATAGCTACTTCCTTTCCCGCTCATTAAAGTATAGGAAAGGGCATCTACATCATCTTGTTTATCTCCTTTTGTGGACTATGTAGACCATCAAATGAAAAGGACCACCTTGGCACATTCAAAGTAAGACCATTCCCTTTTGCATACTTTTATGCTTTCTCGGGAAGAGGGGCCAAACTTTACGAAAAATATCACCATGGGTTGTCGTTAAGCTCTTTTCCAGCCTTCTCATCAAGAAAATATCACTGAGCAAACTTGGTCTTTTTCATGCTCGTAAAAGTATCTGAATCACCGTCTAGTCATTATAGGTTTAACCTTTTTCGGCCTGACTAGACTACCAATGGTAAAGAAGTCTCCCATCCCCTAAAAATATGGGTGAGCTCTCATGTGCATACTTTTATCCTTTTTGGGCATAGGAGACTACCAACAAAAAAGAGCCCCCACCGGAGTCTTCTTCATGCTTTTAGACTCTCTAAAATTGAAAGCACCGTCGAGCATTTACTTTCTCAGGCTCGCCAAAAATCCACCAGATCGTACCACAATGGTGTCTCTAGACACCGCCCCACATATAATAGTTTGGAAGCATTCCCACGTTGGGTCGCCTTTGTTCAGAGTACTCTACAATGTGTCTTTCTTGGATCCCATCAATATAAAAAGTGTCTGCCTCCCCCAAGTATTTCCCATATGCAATTAAATTCCCGATATTACAAC
This sequence comes from Pseudotsuga menziesii, assembly GCA_001517045.1. NCBI lineage: Eukaryota > Viridiplantae > Streptophyta > Pinopsida > Pinales > Pinaceae > Pseudotsuga > Pseudotsuga menziesii. Next base: position 249,382 of record LPNX010506133.1, read on the forward strand.
TATGATCCCTTTCCCATGAGTCAGTTTCATTTACTGCCTGGTTCATCATGCCATCATACTCTGAACAAAGGAAGTTTGAGTCTACTACACTCCCTCTGCCCCTGTTCAACTCCTTCCCTTCCCCCCCCCCATTCAGTGGTTCAGTCCTCATATTGTCTCGCACCTTTCGGTTATCTCCCTCGCGCTTCTAGTCAAGGAAACACTCTTGCCTTGACCAGGAGTAGGTCTCCCTCTGTCGACAACAACACATGTATTCCAAAGGATAGACCCATAGGTCCCTATATCTTGGTTTCATTAACCTCATTGATGAGTTCCTTGGACCACTTAAGAGGAATCCTAGTGCCTCTCGAGATGGTTGTTTCTCACGTTCTCGACTCCAGCTACATCATCAGACCGTTGAGATTCATACAAGGTATTGGTCCATGTAGTATTTGGTCAAAGACCTTCGATGTCACCTGACTCTAGCACATTGATGAGTCTATTTGAGGGATCCCAACAAGTTCATGTCCCTTGTGATTTTCTGGTTGCATTGGAGACAGTGTTCAAAAGCCCCAACAATGCTTCTATATAGATTTATGATTGATGCAACACACTTGTACCACAAAGACTCTGACTCTCTATTAGTGAGTCCCTACAGCTATGTACCATTCCAGATTCAGCAGGCCATCAGTTATGAAGATATAGCATTCCATGATAATGCCATGGGTCCAATGTAGCAGTTCTTCAGATCAGAATTGTATTCAACCTCTCATTGAGGCAACCACTATTATAACAACAGTTGTACATGATCGGCTCTTGTATTATAGAGCTTAGATCACATTATTATTTCGACATCATTACGAGCATGGGGATTCCCACCTCGTTCATATACATGTCACACATTATTTATATCTCACCCATTGATGGGAACCATATTAATACAAAAACCAAAAGCCACCATGCCCCAACCCAAGAAGCACCACATCTCCCTAAGAAAATCCTATGATGTACATCGGCCATACGATGAGCTCCTGCCCTTACACATTAGGGGGCAATATGTTAACCCAAAAAATCCCATAATGAGCTCTACATGACCTACACCACCTAAAGACATCTATGTATAACCCTCATTTGACTCCATTTGACCCCCACACTCTCAAGAAAGCTTAAAAATATGCAAAGGGCTTAAAAACCCCTAAAAAGAGCCAAAATAGCTCTCATAGGGGCTAAAGCCTCCAAAAAGGGGCTAAAACCCCTCAAAGGAGCTTAATACCCCCAAAAGAGCTAAAGATTGAGCGAAAGGGGCTAAAAGCCCAAAAAAGGGGCTAAAGCCCCAACCAGGGTCTTAAAACCCTAAAAATCTTGAGAAAAAAGTATAAATAGAGGGGTGGGGGTCACTCTCAAATGAATCCTTCACTCCCTATCATTATGTTTCCTGTGTGAGTCCCTTGAGACCATTTGCCTCTCAATCCATTCACCCTCCCTCTCATCCATCCCCCCATTAAGCCATAGCTCCTCATTCCTAAGAGAGGTGCTCTCCCAAGATAGGGCATGGTGGCCCACTTCAGCTAGAAGGTATATTTGTTTTTCTTTTACATGTTTGCTTTGGTAGATTGTATTTTTCTAACAGTATTTGGTTGCAGGTTTATTGTTTAACTTGTTCTTGCAGGTTTCCCTTGTTTTCTTGCACCACCACCAGGAACCCTATCCTTCCATCCTATAGACAGAAGGTAGCCATTCCTGCTCTGTAGCAAGGGAGAAATACCTACTACCGAAGACAAAAACAAAAAAAAATAACACAAATTTATGTATATTATAGGTATGATAATTCAAGGGAAAGCCTCAAATATGCACCAATAGCAAGGATAATAGCATCAAAGGCAGTCAAATATCCAGATCCGTATCCTATAGGGGTAGAGGTGGGAAGAGATCCAAATCCATCCATTGACCTAACAACATCAATAGCAAAGATACGAGCAAAGGAATGACCAACTGGAGAGAAAGCATCAGCGTGAGAGTCAACAACATTAGTAGCATCCATGTGAAAGGCATACGCAGTTAGTTGAGAATACCTTAAGTAATTTAATCAGTTGATAGTGCTAACAAAGTATGCCTTAATAATGGATTAAATTTCTCTACGTTGTGAAAGAAATCTTGAATTATATTTACATAAAAATAAAATTACATTTTGAAAATGAACCATGTTGTGCATAATAGATATTTAAAACCTAATATTAAATTACTAAAACCTCCTCGTCAAATATTATTTTGGATGGACAGAACTACATACTCATTTGAATGCTAAATATTTCAGTTAACAAATCTATGAAAGATATTTGGAAGTCCTTCATGGAAATTAATATAAATTTATGGAGAATATGTATAAAGCATATACTTATTTGAATGCTAAATAGTTCACTTGACAAATCTATGGAATATATTTAGAAGTCCTTAATGAAAATTAATAAAATCTATGGAGAATATGTAAAATGTGAGAATTTGATTATCATATAATTCTAATAAATCTATGTTTGATTTTAATTGAATTCGAAGAGGTATATCTGATGAACAATACAAGATTTTGAAAACTTTGATTAAAAAAAAATGGGTGTCCATGTTCATGTGCACACACAAATATGGGCACCCAAATAAAAAATAAACAAAATTTTGAAAAGATCGATCGAGATACTGTCTAACCACACATAAATCCTCAATCAAGGTATTTAAAAACATGCCTAAATCTTGATTGAGGATTTTAGAAACCTCGATCGAGGGCTTTAAAAATAGACTTTTAGCCCCCATTTCTACAAATTTAATTTTATTGGCATATTTGTCGGGCCTAAACCCTATCCCGGGATGCACCTTAGGTGGTGGACTTCATACCAATGGATTCATCAATGAATAGTCTATCCATTAGCATATAATATATAAGTTTTTGACTTCATATGATAATTATTATTCATTTTATTTTCAAACTTACTCTTAAAAACCATGTCCACAACTTTGAATCAATGAAAAGAAAAATCAATAACATAAAAAGTACACAACCAAAATATTTCCAAAAATATATTCGCCCCACATCAACATGCCCTTTTCAAAAGGGTATTTTAAGTTTTTTTTTGTAAGCATTAAAAAAAAAAATTACATGCACATATATTTGTACAAAATGAGATTAAATTTTCAACACTCGGTTTCAAAAATTAATAAAAATATATAATTTTCTAACATAATTTTTTTTAAATATGTACACCCCATTGCATTTTGTGTAGAATATGTTCATATATTTTTTTCCAAAAATTATGTGTTTATCACTAAATTATTTTATGTCCATGCAAACCACTTGTTAACTTTTCCTAAAATTTACAAGAATGATCCTATCATTAAATACAATTTCGACATGTTAAATATTAGTATTATTTTTATTTTAAAATATAGGTGGAAATACAACATACTCACCTACAATTTGTATTTTTGTTGCATGTCATAATTCAAAAAGGAAATATGAGTTTTGAGACCTTTGATTTAATAAATTAGTAAAAAATCAAATTTTCATTGTCACTTTTGGTTAAAAAGTGTTACCCATCATCATGTGACATGTATGCACCAATTTATTACACTAAATAAATTAGAGTAGCATCCATGCCAAGGAATGCACAACGTGACCCTTTAGGTTAAGCTTCAACTATTTGCTTCCCCTTATTTATTTAACATTGTTATAGATATGGATTGTATCTATGCTAGAAGTGTCTCTAATGTCATGTATCTTCATCTAAATGAGTGTGTTTCTAGTCCATCTCTTCTTCTTGTTTTAATTTGCATGTTGTTCCCTTTTTTAGCTAGTTATGACTTGCCTTGTGTTGGTGTTGATGGTCCTTCGCTAGTTCTAGTGTTTTCTATGTGACTCCCACCAATGCAAGGTTGTAGGGGCTAACTTAAGGGAAACAAAGATTATTTTCTCCTCATTGACAACTCTATTTATAGTGAAATGTGCTTCAATTTTCTTTAACTAGTCGTTTGAGGCTTCTACATAGTCATTACAAGAGTTTAAGGAGGAATGTTCCAATACAAATTTTGATCTATAAAATTCCATGGATATCATCATAACAGATCTTACAATATTCTGTAATATCTTAAGATGGAGTGTTTTACTTTAGAATCAAAATTAATATTGCTAGCTTAGCATACTAAACACTGGAATAAATTGAAACTGAAATAAAAGAAGCTATGAAAATAACACATTATCCACATAAGGAACATAATATGTACCCTGGAAAAATCCAATATGGGAAAAAACAAATCTAGAAGGTGAGTCTTATGCCTTGCTCTTTTCTTCTTATTTATTAATTGCAAATACGAAAGAAGTGCATTCACTCTAGAGTTGTTATGTGTGTTGTGTGCCTATATGGCTACTGCAAGGTCTTCCACTTTTTTTGCATCAATGTTCCACACCCAATTCTCTACTCTAATACAAAAAAATACTCAATACAGTAAGAATGAAACCCTTTCCTATCCTAGCAATCCAAATTTTAACAATGTCCTAGTAGTAGTCTAGGGTTAAGGCTCGGGTTTTCACATGACTCAACTCCCAATTAGGGTTAGGGTTTTGGACCCTCTAAAATATATTGAAAGTCCACAAGTGAGTATCTCCACATGTGTGAGTAATGGAAGTTGATATGGGAATCCATCCAATATAATGGTATTCAACAAGGCATTGGTTAACTTGTATGAGGCATAGATTCCTCAATACAAACTCTAGTTGAGTTATTTTCACATCCATGGAAATATTACGACATGTAGAGAAAAATTAAGAGGCTATAAACTTTGTTTGTAAATTTTTTACCCCCAAAAACACCATTCAAAGCCTAAACGAGGCTCCAAAGTTTTATGAAATCCAAATCACCAAAGTCACACAGGCCACTAAAATGAGCCCTACAAGACAATAGCTCCATTTTTTCCACCTAGAAAGTACCAAAGTAGATGACTACTTATATAAACATATATTTAGGATCATACCTTACCATTTACAGAGGATTTTGGTCCCCAAATATTTTATTAAAGGAGGTGAGAAAATTTTTCTTCTACCTTCTACCATTTGTCCTTCCCTGGACGTTTCCTTTCAACCCAACCTACCACAGTTCATGTTGACCTTGTATTATTGGTATAGATTACTTCTTATACATATTTGGATCTCTTGCTCACTCTACTTGATATTTTGGTGGTAATTCCTCTATGGTAGGGAGACTTTCTCATCAATTTCCTAGTCGAACATGGAAGGATCATAGAGTCTTAGGTTTTCCACATTTCATACAAGTAAATATGCATATGTGGGGGTAGACTGAGTTTGTATGCATTATTATCTATGTTATACAACACTCCAAAAGGAACATACCATATACCCTTAATCGTATTACTAGGACCATGTATTCTTTCTTCGTTCAGCTGCAATAATACTCCCACCTTAAATCCTTTCTCAATTTTGTGTTAATCATGATAGAACTCACACTTTTCCTATGAATTATTTAATTTCTCCTATATTCACAAATGGATTTGCATAATATTATCAATAAAACTTTCATCCTTTAATGCTTCTCTTTGGTTCTTACCTCACTCCTTGATGTCCATATACATAATCAAAGGGAAAAGGTGGACTACTCTATTATGAGAATGTTAAATATAAACCAGTCTCCATCCTAGATTCTTGGATGTTTCATATTATAACCCCTTAAAAGTTCAACCAATGGTGTGTTCACTACTTGTGTATGACAATTTGTATATAGAAAGTTTTATATCTCTACAACTTGGTTTCCATATTCTCCCAAAGTGTATTCCAAAAGGAACCAAGAAATATAATATCTCTAACTAAGATGATGCTCTTTGGTATCCCAAACATTTTCACTAACATGTTTGTTGCATCAATGTCCTTGGACATATTTTTGCAAGGCATGAGAATGCACATCTTGCTAAACTTGTCCACTATCACAAACAAATAGTCATGTCCTTCCTTGTTTTTGGAGAACCACCCATGAAATCCATGGAGATTCTTTCCCATGGTGTAATATGTATAGGTAAGGGATGGTATAAACCTTGTTTTATATCACTCAGCTTAATGGTACAACCATGTATGCATCATCTAATAAATTAACGTATGTCCTCTTGAATTCTATGCCAATACACATACCTTTGTAAGTTGGTCACTATCTTCCCAATACCAAAAGGCCCTACAACTTTGGAGGTGTAAGCCTCACTAATAAACTATATTCTATCACCTTCATGAACATAGGGTTTTTCTATCTTGTGAAACAACCCATCATGACACATCCATACAAGGAAAAATTATTATGACAACCCCATAGCACATGCACTTTCTTTTTATTTCTAATTCATAATTGAGAAAACATAGAAAGGCATAACCATCGCTTTATAGCTGGGTTTTTTGCATATTGTGTTTTCCTAGTGTGAATATTGTCTTCATTGTGTGGATGGTGTGTTATTTGCTTGATTTTTTTCAATTGAGTCACTTACATCAATATTTCATGTGTTAATCTAGTAATATTAAATTTGAATATAAAGTAAAACACTACATAATAAGAAATTATTCTAAGATGTGAATCATATTGGTATTTAATATACTTCGTTAATGTGTTTTTTAATGTGAACTTGTAGGATCCTGAATTTGACATAAGAAATAATTCTCAAAACCCAAGCCATGTGTTATATATTAAATCATCACTTCTCTGTTTACGACGAGATTTCAAAAGAGGACACTCAAAAGTGTCACTATTTTCTCACAAAAAGGACACTTATGGATGGAAAATCCTATGATTTGACCCTTATTAATGGCTTTGATCATTCAAAATGAGATCCTGACATCAATCCATTTAATTTTGAGAGTTGTAACCATAAGAAAGATAAAATTCAAGCATTGCAAACTAGAAAGGTATGAATCATTCACACTATGCTCTTGACAAAGGTGTGAATGCATAAAAAAATACCCATTCACACCTTGCACACAAGAAATACCATAATAATTTGCATGTTTCTTTTGGATAGGGAATGAATTACCCATAATTTCATGAAAAAATGAAATATGGGAGTTATGGAAGTGTTACAAATGAATTTTCCTGGTTTCAACTTGCTAAACCATCTAGTAACAATTTCTGAGTATTTCCTCCAAGCATTAAAGGGAAAATAAATGGACTAAGGGGGAAGAACTACACACCTTGGCACCCAAGTTACGAAAGGAATATTGGATTAATAACTCAAAAAATCTTCATCCCTATCCATCATCAGTCCTTGGTGTTGACCCGTGTATCCTTGAATATTGAAGTTGCCACCCTCAAGTAGCTTCAATCCTCATATACATCCAGTGGTCTGAAGTGGTATTTTCAAAGTGCATGAGTGGAGATACTAGAATATTCATGTTCAATAAGGTGTCCAACATTGAGAAGGTATATCTTTTACTTATTTCAGTGTCTTAATTAACATTTGAATCTTTCACTCCATCAATCATATGTTGTTTATGATTATTGTTTGGCGTAAAGAATGTTTTATCATTTATATTGAAGTTGATTAGATAGTTAATGTTTGTCCCATATTTCAATTCATTTAAATTCTTTGATCATGTTAAATTGGTTTGAATATGGTTGGATTTGTTGGTTTTGTAGTTTGTCATTGGGTGAGAAGAAGAAAATCCTGAAAAAGACAAAGGTGGAGCTTGGATCAACCATCGAAAAATATGCATGCATCCTTACTCCCTAATCCCTTCTCTAGTTTATATTTTCTTATCAAAGTGTATGTGTGGTATTATGTATGAATAAGAGTCTAAATGTTCCTGTAAACAAATAGATTTAGGTCAGTCTCATCCTAATTAGATTTAGGTCAGTCTCATCCTAATTAGTACATTGATGAATTTTCCCTAGACTTCATAGGATTTATTTCCGAACAACGGAACTTTCAACTATGTTAGGGTCTAACCAACCTTTATAGGGCCTTTTTTTTAATTTTTCTAGTTTGTTTGGGTGTTTCAATCTCTAACTAGTTTAAACATATCCCAGATACCTTAAAAATTCCTAGGATTTTGTAACTTTATTGATTTGTTTTGCTTTTAGTCCATCCGAGGAACCATTCGCACCTTGTAGTGGTTGTAATAGGGAGTGGTAGGGGTCAGTCATATCCTATAGTGGTATTGGGCATGAATTATCGTACCTTTCCTTTTGGAAAGGCATGTATTTACCTGAAATTTGAAAAAAAAAATCTTAGTTATCCCCTTTTTTTCCTAAAATTCTTGGTTTGTTTGAATTACCTAAGTGGTCTAGAAGCTTATGTGCCATGTTTGGATCAGTTTAGTTGTTGTTTGATTGTGTTCTGCATTGATATTGAGTGTGTTCTCATTTGTCTTTTTCTTTTGGGTGTTGCAAGAAAGGTGTTATAAGGTCCGTAGGAAAGAGATATTATTCTTTAATAGGTGTTATAAGGTCCAGTATACCCTTACCCTAGTCTCCCTTAGATGAACCCCCTAAAAATTTATTAATTTTTAGAGTTTTTCACTTGATTAGGATTCCTATGTCTAATTCACACTTTTGAATACGCACAAAATGTGAATACAACCTTCCATTCACACTTTTCTTGAGGGAAAGGCGCGAACTCACCTAGTTAAGGTCAAAAAATCAATTTTTTGTTATTGGAGATTTAGGTGAATCAACTCTAGAAGGGATCTAGGTATTTTGTAAATTTTCAATTCTATTTTTTTATTTTTGAGCCTTCAAATCATTTAGTGGTTTTTTCATGATTTCCTAGAAAAATCCTAGTTGTTTTGTATTATTTTTGGGCCTATTCTCGTCGCATGTTTAGTAGAGAAAAATAAACTTTCTTTAAGTGATTTTGCATCTAATTTCATGCATTATAAGTCATATTAGTTTTCTTATATTTTGATCCATTTCATAGTTTGCGAGGTGGATAGAAATAAATTCTTGCATTCATTAAGTTTTCTTCAGTAGGAGACCTCATGTTTGTATCTTTACATCTTTCTATCAATTTTGCATGAAAGAAACTTGATTTGATCTATTTTGAAATATCATTGGGCTTTAGTAAAGTTGAAAGTTGTAATATTAAATAATAATATCTCTTTTATGTTCATTTCATCTAAGAACACCATTGTTCATATTCTTCTGCATCCCTTTGAGTAAACAACAACCACTAAAATTAATGTAACTTAAATGAACTAGACTTTTTTTTCTTTGATATAAAACAAATAGTAGTCTAGGTTTTAGGGCCTCAGTTCTAGGATTTGAGAGTTAACTTCTCCAAGGCCATGTAATATGAAACTAGGAGTACTAAAGAGTAAACAATCCATCAATAATGCTAAGTACTTATCGAGAAAATGCCTCTATCATAGGCATAAAGAGGTAGGTAAATCTAGTTCAAGTGGTCAAATTGTCCACTGCCACTTGGGTTAATGGGTTTATATGAGTTTGGGAGTTGTTAAGTGTGGAAATTCCTAGGGGTGGCACCACTACTTACTGATAACTTAGGGTCTGGAACTTATCTCCTACACTCCCTGACCCCTTGAAGAAGATCCATCCTACAACTCGGTTTCCTCACTACCTAGTGTGAAGTTGTGTCCTTATTTTCTCTTCCTAGTAGGTTTCACCTAGGTGAATACAAGGGGAATATATTGTGGTACCTAACATAGACTTACAATATGCATTACATCTCCTTGGGAGGGTATTTGCCAAAATCGAGTACTTTTTCCCCTGGTGATTGTTGCGTACGAATTAACGTAACTATATCCCACACCTTATTTGGTTGGACTTAATCCTTAATCATCCCAGGATGACCTTTGAAAGGCCCATGTTTGGCTCTTCATTGATTGAAATCAAGACTTAAACAACCTGGTTTGATTTCTCGAAGAATGAAGTTTGCTTGGTTGTACCTTGGAAATTCTTTTATAGGAGAGTCTTGATTGTAATTTTTCAACCTCCATAGGAGGCTTTAGAGATTTCTTATATTTTTTAATCAAATTATATGGATAATATTCTTGAGTATACCAACCAAGGGATCCCTATGCAAGGGGATCCTCGTGCTGTTCTATTTGTTGGAAACGTTGGTCCTCCCTTGATGGACACTTTGAATCTTCCTGGATTCACTATTGGGCTTACCAATCTGGTTATTTTCCACTCCAAAATGTCATGAATGTTGCTGATGGTTATTAGGTAAGAACTTTATGTCAAGAAAATCAAAACCATTTTCATTGTTTTTCAGTTACATCTTTTCCTCATCCTTTTACCTCATCCAGTGAAAGTCAAGATACAAGTAACTAATCGTATAAAAGGAAGAAAAAGAGGAAGAATACAAAGAATATGTGAAGATAAGGGGACATGCCACCGACCATTGCAAGTCATTGTCACATACCCATACCCCAATTATCATGCAGAATTAAAAATTTCCTACGGAACCTTTCTCGTTCTTTGAAACACAGGGAGTGGTCGTGAAACACTCCTCAACATTCATGTTCTGATACCACACTATCACATCCCCTCTCATCCACCATTGATCAATTTGATGATCTACAAAGAAATATCTTAAAGGAGATCGAACGATGGAGAAAAATCGTGACGAAAATCTCGGTCACAATTTGTTTTGCATATGGGAACAGATCAACGACTAAGAATCAACCCGCAAAAATCAACGGTGTGGGAATCTTGAATTGTGAAATCAGGGAAATGTAAATTCACGATCCTACATCCTGAATGTGGAATAGACCACTGTGGAAAGAAAAGTTGTGGAAGTAGATATCTATGAAGACGCATCCCACATCCTGCATTCTGCGTCCTGTATCCCACATCCCGCATCCTGCATGTGGAAAGAAAATTTGTGGAAGGAAAACTATGAAAGTAGATATTTACAGAAGGAAGTTTTCGCATCTCGCATCCCAGAGCCCCCAAGTTGTGGAAGGAAAACTGCGGAAACAGATATTTACATAAGGATGTTTTCGCATCTCGCATCCTACAAGTTGTGGAAAGAAGAGTTCCGAAAGGATATTTCTGTGGAAATTCAACTTGCTAACAGAAGTCATGGGTAGATTTGATTGTTTAGGCCATCACCAACCTGACCATCTAAGTCCCATAATTTAATTTTAAAAAGTATTGAAAGGAACATACACAGATGCATACAATTGTAATTATACAGTGGAAGCAATTCATCATTTCAACACATTAAACATATTCATCATATTTCATGAAGAAAATACCATTTGAATAGATTAACAAAGAGATACTTATCTTTGAAAAAATTTGTTCTACAACCAGCTACGTCATTGCAACATTCCACCCAACCATAGGCCAGTGCACTCATCAATCTCTGAGAAGCATTGCCACCCTCGAGTTGGGCATGATTCCCACAAGTAATAAGGAACACTAACAAACTCACACATAGCCAAGAATACAACCAAACTCATCCAAGAAAACATAGTTGGCTTTATCAGGCTACAGAAAAACAAGCCAATATACTGCTGGCTTTATCATACTATATTCAGTCAAACCAACATTCTCATTAAGGACCAGCCAAGCTAACTAAGAGATGGGTTTATCAGGCTGCAAAGGAACTGGAAAACTTGAACTGCTAAGCTAGTGAGCTCAACCACCGAGCTGTAGACACCTACACTAGATCAAGCTTGGATCCTAAAACATCTACACACCCAACACAAGGAAGCATCCCTTTCTCTGCTACATAATCCCTCAGAATATGCCTTCCCTTCTAGTGTTGTTCAAGGAGTGCAAAGAAGAAAACCAACCCCTCTAGATCTGTTTGTGAGGTTCCTTCCTACACTAGGTTTATTAAGCTAGTTCAGATCCAAATCCACTCCAAACCATTTTAGACCAAGGAAGAAATATGAACACACAGCAGACCACAAAGTTAACATAGAAAAACAAACTTCCACTTGCTCTATGACAGAGGAGACCATTTCACAACAACACTCAGGCTAGTAACAATAGGCGAACAATGGGCAGATGAAAAAATGGAAAGCATGGTTCTACAAAATAGGAAAATGCATAGTGCTCATGAATAGGATGGAATCGAGAATGATCAGAATAGACCACAAAGTTTTGGGTGAAATCCCGATGATGGACTATGCATGCACAATGAGGAAAGAGAAACTAAAAATGTTGAAGGATGGATCATCAAAACATCCCGTTGCTCCCCACAGCGTGAGGGAAGATGAAACGTGAGTGCATGAGGGAATGGGCATATGTTTTTTGGGTTTTTTCTTTTGACACATGGATTCCCCCCCATGGCTCAAGGTTAAGCATTCCCCCTCCCCATTCCTTAGTAAATCATGCCCCCATCTCATTATTTGTTGCATTGACATAGTTGGTTGTGGGTTTTTAATTAAATTGCATATTTATATGATGTCCAAAATTATATACTTTGCTTGAATTAGCATCATAAACCATAGGAATCAACCTAGATCATCTATTCAAAAAACATCAATCAATGGTAGGGCCTTATCCTTTAGCTCCTTTCCCTGATTCCATACAATATTTTCATCATATATATTCAATGCAACACTGTTAACACCCAAAAAGGGTTCAGTACCTCATATACCCCATTACATGGCTCATTTGTCCATTTTCCTACCATATTTCCATCAAAAAACCCATAAAACCATCTAAAAAGCCTCCAAAAGGCCATAAAACCCTCGTTTTCTCCAAAAATATCCAAAATTCCTCCAAAAAAGAAAAAATCTCCAAAAAGGAGGAAAAAATATAAAATAATGAGGAAAAGGAGGAAAAAACCCTAAACAGCTGAAACCCTAACCCTAAACCGGCACTCCACCACTATAAATAAGTGATGGAGACCCCTTATTTCACATCCACAATCGCAAGTATCCTGCCTCTGCCAAAATTGCTCTTGAAACCCTAGCTCACCATTGAGCTACTTTCACCGTGAGAGCCCCCTTTTGGCCCATTTCCACCATTGGAGAAAGAGAAGGAGCAGCTGGAGCTCGGAGCAACCTCTCGGATCAGCACAACGGGCTTCACCAACCTCCACATTGGAGGTCATATCAATAAAAAAATCATTCTTTACTTTTTGCTGTTTTGCTTCATGAACATGTTTAGATTAATTTTTATAACTGTTTAGCATCTTTTATTTCACATTCATTGAACTGCTACTAAGGAATCCATTCTCCTTAGCAGGTGCTCATTCGCACAAGCTAGGGGTAAAACCCTAGCAACAAACACGGGGTCAAAACCGGGGTGTTACATTCCCATCCCCCTTCAACAGCATTGTCCTTAGTGCTTTACAAAATTGAACAAAAATGCTATGTTGGTACCGCCCTGAGTGCTCTACAAAATTGAACAAAAATGGATGTGTGAATTGCATGGCATCCACTAGCTCCCATGCAGCCTCTTCAAGATCGTACTGCTCCCATTGCACCTTTACCTTCCCTATGGCTCGGTTTCGGAGCATTGTGGCCTTCCTGGCGAGGATGGGAATTGGCTCGATTTGGAATTCTCCCTTGGGTTCCACCTAAATCACATCCCAATTCATCACATGGTTAGGATCATGTACATATCTCTTAAGCAAAGAAACATGAAAATAATTATGACCCCTTGTGCTAGCAGGCAATGGAATTCTATATGCAACTGGCCCTAATATTTCAAGCACTTCAAACGGCCCATGGTATCTAGGTGACAGCTTGGCACAACTTCCAAGATTTAAGGAACTTGTATTTTCCCTCAGTTTGAGGTAAACATGATCTCCAACACTAAACTCTATGTTCACCCTATGCTTATCTGCATAGCTTTTCTGGTTGTCCTGTGATTCTTTCGGATTCTTCCTGATCTTTACAACCTCTTGCTCCATCTCCTTGGGAAATTCTGGACCAAGTACAACCTTGTTCACTGGATTATCCCAAGTCACTAGTGTCCTACACCTCATGCTATACAAAGCTTCATATGGACTCATCCCCAAGGATGCTTGTTGTCCATTGTTATAAGCAAACTCTACTAACTGTAAATAATTTTCCCACTTGGTTGGTTTTTCCATCACATACATGCTAAGCATGTCTTCAAGCACTTGGTTAACTCTCTCTGTCTTCCCATTAGTCTGAGGATGGTAGGCAGTGCTGAAATTCAACTTTGTCCCCAAATATGCAGACAATCCCTTCCAAAAATTTGAATTGAACTTGACATCTCTGTCGGATATTATTGTCTTACGAAATACATGCAATTTGAAAATCTCTTTCGTGAATATCTTTGCAATGTCATAATTCTTATGCGTAGACTTAACCGATATAAAATGTGTTTCCTTTGTCAACTTGTCCACCACAACCATGATGGAATCATGTTGTCTCCAGGTCATTGGCAATCTTGTAATAAATTCTATGGAAATAACTTCCCATTTCCATTCTAGAACTAGAAAAGGTTGCAACAAACTTGTTGGATGTTGATGCTCAACCTTCACCTGCTAACATTTCATGCACCTTGAAATATATTCAGCCATGTCCTTTTTCATCCATGGCCAAAAGTATTGCTTTCTAGTTGTAGCAATTGTCTTCTAATATCCTAAATGCCTAGAATATGGATCTTGATGGATCTCATCCATAATAACCCTCCTCAAGTCTGCTACATTTGGAATATAAATTATGTTCTTATAAGTAAGGAGTTCATATTCTTCTAATTTATATCCCTCATACTTATTTTCAAGGCTTTGCTGCTGCAACTTGTCTTTTACCTACACATACAATTCATCTTCAGCAGCATGATTAACAATATGTTGTCTCAAATATGACTGGAAAATACTAAGAGATGCCACACGCATTTCCTACACCTTCCTACTAAGTGCATCGGCTACCTTATTCTCTTTTCCTTTTACATTAGAGGAAATTTCAACTCAAAATGGGCCTCCTAAAATGAACTAATAAAATAATAGTTAAAATAATAAAATAATATTTACTAATTTTGGAGGAAGAAAAGAAAAAAACTACTTTTTTGTTTGTATTTTTGACATATCTCCCTGTTTTTTTACTCAAATTTCAATCGGGAGAGCTCGTTGGATGCGGAATTTAATTCCGCATCCAACGAGTACCCACCCAGCATACTTTTGATGGACCCCGCTACCCCAAAAACAAGAAATACCTGAAAAAATGGAATGATGATGTCATCATTCCATTTTTTCAGGTATTTCTTGTTTTTGGGGTAGCGGGGTCCGTCAAAAGTATGTCGGGTGGGTACTCGTTGGATGCGGAATTTAATTCCGCATCCAACGAGCTCTCCCGATCGAAATTTGAGTAAAAACACAGGGAGATATGTCAAAAATACAAACAAAAAAAGTAGTTTTTTATGATACCTATCCCCAAATTTATATTAAAAAAGTGTTTAAGACCTATACGGTATTTCAAATTTAAAGCAATTTCATTGGCTAACACATGATGACATGGAATTTGAATAAAAGTTAAAAGGCCCATTTTGAGTTGAAATTTCCTCTAATGTGTGCTTGATTTCAAAATCAAACTCAGATAAAAACTCCATCCATCTAGCTTGCCTAGCATTTAGAGTAGGTTGATCAAACAAATACTTCATACCACAATGGTTTGTTCTTAGCTCAAATCTTCTTCCCATCAAGTAATGCCTCCACATCTTGAGAGCATATACTATGGTTTCAAGTTCCAGATCATGAGTTGCATAGTTCTTCTCATGCTCCTTCAACTTTCTTGACTCATAACATATTATGTTATTGTCTTGCATAAGAACTCCTCCAAGTCCTTGACCACATGCATCAGTGCACACCACAAAATATTTCTCTGGGTTTGCAACTTTCAATACTAGTGCACTTGCAAGAAGATTCTTCAACTGCTAGAAAATTTCTTCACACCTCGATGTCCACTCAAACTTAACCCCTTCCTTTGCAATGAAGTGATGGCATGTGCAACCTTGGAGAATCCTTCAATGAATATCCTGTAGTATCCTACAAGTCCCATAAAATATATTACATCTGTCACATTTCTTGGAGTAGGCCAATTCATAATGGCTTCAATCTTGTCAAGGTCCACATATATACCGTCTTATGAGATAATGTGACCCGAGTACGGAATTCTATCTTTATAGAAGTCACACTTCCTCAACTTTGCATACAGCTTATGCTCCTTGAGAAACTATAGTGTCAATCTCATAAGCTCTTCATGCTCTTCCTCATTCTTAGAATAAATAAGAATGTCATCAAGGAAAACAAGAACAAACTTGTCTAAATACCTGTTGAAGACACTATTTATAAGGCACATAAATGTAGTTGGTGCATTTGTGAGACCAAATGGGACCACTACAAACTCATAATATCCATACCTTGTTGTGAAGGTTATCTTATGAATGTCTTCATCCTGGATTCTCACCTGATGGTATCCAGACCTCAAGTCAATCTTGGAAAATACCTTTTCTCCTCTCATTTGATCAAAGAGGTCATCAATCCTAGGAAAAGGATATTTGTTCTTCATCGTGGCTTTTTTCAATTGTTTGTAATAAATACACAATCTGAGTGTACCATCTTTCTTCTTCACAAATAGAACTAGTGCTTCCCAAGACCCACACACTCGGCCTGATATACTTCTTTTCCAACAACTATTGCAACTGCATCTTTAGCTCTAGCATTTCTGGTGTACTCATCCTGTAGGGTGTCTTGGACACTAGTGTTGCTCCTAGCACAAGTTCAATTGTGAAGTCAATGTCTCTCTTTGGAGGAACCCCTGGAATCTCATTAGGAAAAAAATCCATGAATTCTTGCAATACAGGATAGTCCTCCAACCTAATAGTTTCATTCTCTGCTGCCTCCCCAACATGAGCTACATACACTCTGCAACCCTTCCTACAAAACTTCTTCAACTACATTGCTGAAATCTACCTCATAGAACATTAGAGGAAATTTGGGGTCTAAAATGGGCCTTATAAGAAAACACGCCAACAATCAATTCTGTGAGTTGGAATTGAAGAACCAATAGAATTTCAATAAAATGAGTCAACCATAATGGTTGAATTGACATATTTGTCATAAAAGAAAACTACTTTTTTTGTTCGTATTTTTGACATATCCCCCTGTGTTTTTACTCAAATTCTGAGAGGGAGAGCTCGTTGGATGTGGAATTTAATTCCGCATCCAACGAGTGCCCGCACTGCATACTTTTGACAGACCCTGCTACCCCAAAAATAAGAAATACCTGAAAAAAATGTGATGATGATGTCATCATCACATTTTTTTCAGGTATTTCTTGTTTTTGGGGTAGCAGGGTCTATCAAAAGTATGCAGTGCGGGCACTCGTTGGATGCGGAATTAAATTACACATCCAATGAGCTCTCCCACTCGGAATTTGAGTAAAAACATAGGGAGATATGTCGAAAATACGAACAAAAAAATAGTTTTTTTCATTCTTCCTCCAAAATTAATAACTATTATTTTATTATTTTATTATTTTAACTATTATTTTATTATTTTCCTTAGGAGGCCCATTTTAGACCTCAAATTTCCTCTAATGATCACCTTTGGAATTCCTCTTACAACTATTGGGTTCCCTTCTTCATCCATGCAATCAAAAGTCTTATTCTAATAGTCAAGATTTACCCTATGAGCTCCTAACCAATCCATTCCAATGAGAACATCATAGGAACCCATTGGTATAACATTCAAATCTACACAAGTGACCAATCCATTCATCACCAATGGACATTTTTCCACTACTTCACTAACCTTTCCCTTACTTCTAGTGGATAGTTTAACTAACCACGATTTGCTATGATTTAATTTCTCAAAAGAACAAATCTCCACTACTCTAGGACAAATGTAACTATGAGTAGAAACAGGTCAATCAAAATAGAAACAAATTGCTCAACACTCTTACCTGCAACTTCAACCATAGTTGAATGTTGATCTTCTTGGTGGTCCTCTATTGCTGCATAGATTCTAGGGACATCCCTTGCTACTTATCCCAATGTTTCTGCCTCTTGAATGTTGTAAGTTGGCCTTGCATTCTCATTCTCAAGTGGACAATACATGTGCATGTGGGGTCCTCTACATTTCCAGAATTAGAGTGGTGCTATGTTCTTCTATGGATCTCTTGGCTCTTCTCCCACCACTCTAGCTGGATGCTTCTCTAATTGGGATGGTTGCTTTTGCTGATTCTTGAAGTTATAAGGTTTGAAACCCTTTTTCCTTTGGTCATCCTTCTCATTACTTTTTCCCTTCCATGTCTTATGATAATCAGGTTTGACTTTTCTTTTCTCATAGCAATACATAGCTTTCCTTATCACTTCTTCCAGAGTTCTAGGTTCATAAAACTCAATTCTGTCTTTGTAATATTGACGTAATCCACTCAGAAAACGTTGGATTTTCACCTTCTCATATTTGATGAACCTGACATACCTCAACATATCCAAGAACTTATTTGCATACTCTTCCATGGTCTATTGTCCCAATCTTAGCTCATGGAACTCTTTGATCTTATCATCATAGTACCTGTCAGAGAGGTACTTCTACTTGAAATACTTCTGGAACTGTTTCCACACATCTTCCTCTCATTAATCTTCTTCACTTTCCTGAAGTGCTCGCACCATATGAATGCTCTTCCAATCAAATTGAAGATGGCTACTCTAGCATTCATATTTCCTAAATAGTATTGGACTTGAAAATATTTCCTCATCCCAAGAAGCCAAGCTTCAGCTTCTTGACCATTATTTATCTCACCGTTGAAAGTAGGAGGCCTTTCCTTCTTAAATTCATCACATGAATGGTTCTGATAGTTCCTCTTTCTATTATTCTTGTGAGAAGAAGAACTTGAACCACCAGTGGATCCTTCAGATTCAGATCACCCACTAGGAGATCTCTTTCTTCCTCTAACAGTGCTCTTACTTACTTTTGGTCTCACTGTCCGGTCCTAGGAGTTCATCTGCCTTTGAATGTCTGTCAAACTTTGTAGCATGGCTTCATTCAGTTGATTCTATTCCTCCAGTGCCTTAACCAATCTTTCATTGTCTACTCTGTGACTTTGCATCTCCAACCTTAAGCTTCTCATGGTGGTGGAAAAATCTAGAGGAGTATCTTGAAACCTCCTCCCATTAGACTCTGTCTCAGCATTTCCAATTCGAACATTTTTCCCCATAGCATATTCTTCCTCATATTCATTGGGGTTCTATGCATCGTCACACATGTCAGTTCTCATGGCTCAGCCGAACCAACTTTACCGAACTGCATTATCTGGAAGGATTCCTTGTGACTATAGTCTGCAAAATGTGTTAATAAACGAAATTGTTAGATAATTTCTAAACTAAAACCACTTACCCACTACCCATGGTAGTTTTCTTTGTTATGTAGCTAACAATATTTTGAAACCATTTACCAACGGCTCTGTTAACTATCCAAATTGGCCCATTTAGGTCCTAGTGCTGAAACCAACAACTCTTATACCACTTTGTCACGTACCCATACCCTAATTATCATGCGGAATTAAAAATTTACTACAGAACCTTTGTATTTTTTTGAAACAAATGGCGTGGCCATGAAACACTCCTCAACATTCAAGTTATGATACCACACTATCACGTCCCCTCCCACCCACCATTGATCAATTCGATGATCTACAAAGAAATATCTCAAAGGAGAGGGAACGGTGGAGAAAAATCGAGATGTAAATCAATGGTCACAATCTATTCCACCTCTGGGAACAGATCAACAATTGAGAATCAACCCGCAAAAATCAACGGTGTAGAAAGCTTGAGTAGCGGAATCGAGGAAATTGAAATTCGCGGTCCGTCATCCCACATGCGGAATAGACCATTGCAAAAAATAAATTTGTGGAAGTAGATATCTGCAAAGCCACATCCCTCATTCTGCATCCTGCATACCGCATCCTACATCCTGCGTGCGGAAAAGAAAGTTGTGGAAGGAAAACTACATAAGTAGATATTTACAGAAGGTCGTTTCTGCATCCCACATCCCACAAGTTGCGGAAGGAAAACTGTGGAAATAGAGATTTACAGAAGGATTTTTCCGCATCCTACATCCTGCAAGTTGCAAAAAGAAGAGTTGCAGAAGGAGATTTCTGCAAAAATTCAACCTGCTAACAGAAGTCTTGGGTAGATTTGATTGTTTAGACCATCACTAATCCAGCCATATAAGTCCCATAACTTAATTTAAAAATGTATTGAAAGGAACATACATAAATGCAAATAATTGCAATTATACAGCAAAATCAATTCATCAATTCAACACATTAAACATATTCATCATATTTCATGAAGCAAATACCATTTGCAAAGATTAACATAGAGATACTTATCTTTGAAAAAATTTGTTCCGCAACTAGCTACGTTGCTGCAATGTTCCACCCAACCATAGACCAGTGCACTCATCAATCTCTCAATAGCACTGCCACCCCTGATCTGGGCATGATTCCCACAAGAAATAAGGAACACTAATAGGCTCACACATAGCCAAGAATACAACCAAACTCAGCCAAACCAACATAGTTTGGTTTATCAAGCTACAGACAAACAAGCCAATATATTGTTGGTTTTATCAGACTATAGTCAATCAATCCAATATTGTCATTAAGGACCAGCCAATCCAACTAACAGATGGGTTTATCAGGCTGCAAAGGAACTGGAAAACTTGAACTTCTAAGATAGTGAGCTCAACAACTGAGTTATGGACACCTGCACTAGATCAGGCTTGACTCCTAAAACATATACACACCCAACACAAGGAAGCATCCATTTCTCTGCTACACAGCCCCTCATGCTATTCCTTCTCTTGTAGTGTTGTTCAGGGAGTGCAAAGAAGAAAACCATTCCCTCTAGATCTATTTGTGAGGTTCCTTCCTACACTAGGTTTATCAAGCTAGTTTAGATCGAATTCCACTCTAGACCATTTCAGACCAAGGAAGAAATATGCACACACAATAGAAGACAATGTTAACACAACAAAACAAACTTCCACTTGCTCTATGACAGAGGAGACCATTGCACAACAACACTCAGGCTGGTAACAACAGGTGAACAACACAGAATAAAACATAATTTTGCAAAACCGGCGAATGCACAATGCGCATGCACAGGATGGAATTGAGAATGATCATAATTGACCACAATGTTTTGGGTGAAATCTCGATGATGGACTGCGCATGCACAATGAGGAAATAGAAAATGAAAACGTTGAAGGATGGATCATTAAAATGTCTCGCCACTCCGCACAACGTGAGGGAATATGAAACATGACTACATGAGGGAATGGGCATAGGTTTTCTGGGTTTTTTTTTTTTTACACATGGATTTTCCCCCATGGCTCAAGGTTAAGTATTCCCCCTCCCTGTTCCGTAGGAAATCATGCCCACATCTCATTATTTGTTGCATCAACATAGATGATTGTGGGTTTTTAATTAAATTGCATATTTATATGGTGTCCAAAATTATATACCGTGCTTGAGTTAGCACCATAAACCATAGGAATCAACCTAGATCACCTATACACAAAATATCAATCAATGGTAGGGACTTGGCCTTGATCTCCTTTCCGTGATTCCATACAATATTTTCATCATATATATTTATGCAAAATGGGATCAAAACCAGGGTGTTACAGTAATGATGGGGGAAATTATTCAATCATTACAAGACATGTTGGAGCCAATGATATAGTCATTGCAAATCATATTGGAAATAAGCCATCGACCAATGCTAGTCATCTTGAAGACACAACATTGACCACTGCAAGACACATTAATCATAAGTCACCATTCAATGAAATTCATGCTGGAGACAATCCATCAATCATTGCAAATCATAATGGATACAAGAAACCAACAACTTCAAGCTATCATTCTAGGGGAAAGAAATCAACTGCGACAAGTCATATTGGGGGAAGCAACCAACCACTATAAGTAATGTTGGAGGGGATTTTTATTTAGTGATAGTCATGTTAAGAGTACTAATGTTGTGTAAAAATCTAGATGAGTAGGGCACAAGCATAAGTTCCATTATAAACATTGTAGGCCCAGATCACCCTACTCACCTGTGACCTGTTATTCCATAGGTACAAATAGTGTGGTCGATGTATGAAATATCTCTGGCTCTTGAGTTGTCTATAGTATCCCAGCAACTCATTCAACCTTTGGTTGATAAAGTGATCAAAGTTATGCAATCTTTGATCGATCCTACTCTTCCTTTGCAGAGTGAGAGAAATCAAGTGGTTGAACTGATGGAATATTCAGTCAATCCCACTCTTCCCTTAGAGAGTAGCAAGATTCAAGTGGTAAAACTTATGTTATCTCTAGTCGACCCCACTCTTCATTTGGAGAGTGATGTGGATATCACTCTTTTCTTCACTGCTTGTTCAAAAAATTCTGGATGAGGAGGGAATTCATTCACTTCGAATGATCCCCCTCCGAGCTCTATGACCATTCCCTTTATTGGAATAGTCTAGTTGGGCCTCGTTTTCCTTCATTTACAACTTTCCAAATAAAGGTTAAAGTTAAATACTATAATTTTCATCATTTCATTGTAGATGAAGGATCCTATGTTAGTGTCTTGTCCAGGTATGTTTGGATAGTTGTGGGTTCTCCCAACCTTGTGTCAGTTGTTAGTCAGCTGTTGGATTTTAATAGAATACCTAGAGAACCTTGGGGGCTTCTCCCTCAATTTCCTATTACATTAGATGTAAATACTATATGGGTCGGTCATATGGTTATAGAGGGTTCATTGGACTTTAATAGAATACCTAGAGAACCTTGGGGGCTTCTCCCTCAATTTCCTATTACATTAGGTGTAAATACTATATGGGTCAGTCATATGGTTATAGAGGGTCCATTGGACTTCAATATTCTCCTTGGGTGTGCATGGATTATGTCTATGCTATGAATGTTATGGTGTCTACACCATTTTGTTTCCTCAGAATGGAAGCATTGCCACTATTCATTAGCTTGCATTTTTTGATCCACCTCATATCCCAAATTTAGACCAAGTATCCTCTTTATATGTTCTTATTGTTTCGATAGACACTACCTTTCCATGGTTGAAGTATGGGTCCTCATGTCCAAATGTTACTAAGAAGAAATAACTGCATTTATGCTCACCTTCTTGGGACTTGGTTCTGACAGTTAACAAAGTGATTAATCTAATGGAAGTATTTGATCCAACTCTCCACCATATTGGTCCAAGTGAATTTTTTGACATGTATTCCCTCTAGGATGGCATACTTCCATTAGATGAACCTCTCCTAGAGGCTATGATTGAGTGTAACATTCCTTCAAATATTTATGTCCTTTCCAAATATCATCTTCCTAGATTGGACCCTATTGATATCAAATACAGTCCCAATTTTCCTTTTGAGTCTGATCTCACCTTTTGTGGATCCTCAACCAATGGCATTTTTAAGTCTTTGGACTCTTCCATTGATCTACAAGTTCGTGATCCCGATGAGTTTGATTCTTGTAGTAGGTTCCTCGAATCAATCGATGATGAATATGTTCATGTGGACCCCATTATTGCTTCCAACTTCAATCTTCCTCATGAGTTTGATCTTGATTATTAGATGTCCTTAGGCCTTGGTTCTCTTGAGTCTTCACTCGTAAACTTAGCCTTGGTAATGAATATTGTTAAAGATATCGAAATTTAAAATACCGTAGTAAAGTGACCCATATCATATATTTATGTTCACATGTTATAGATATGACCATGGCATTGTTGTTTCTTGGATACACAACTTTAAATTAGATTTAGGATTGCTTAGGGATCATTCTTTGCATATTGCTCAATCAAGTCAGGTATATTTGGAAACTTGAATATAGGTTTAAACCTCCCCTGCATTATGATGGATTTGAACCTTTTGTTATCCAAATTTCCATAAGGTCGAACTTGTTGGATTTTGATGCATCAACCATCTCTATCTACATTTTGCACCAGTCCGACAAAAGAGCCTACCTATCATGGGACATCGTAGTCAGTACCTTCTTGCAATTTTGGTTCGTATGTCGAGTTTTTATGATAGGATTGAGAGACTTTTTAGTTTTACGATGACTTCAAGAAAAATTTGTGTGCCTTTGTTTCTCATCTATTTTTGGCTATACCCTATAAGCCTCCCATTAACCTAATATACAATAAAATGAAAATGTGAGTCTCTTTTTTTTGGAAGTCACATTTAGTAGCTATTTTTACCTTCATTTTGAAATGTGGTGCTACCGGTAGCACCCTTTCTTGGGGGGTAATTTTACAACTTTATTGAATTCAAGTTGGTTACTCTTGTAATAAAAACCCTAAATTGACCCTCCCATTGAACCTATTGCAACTTGATTGATGATAGTTGACATCGTTGCTGATGAAAAGACTAAAATTAACTCGTGACATGAAAAGAGATGCTACAAGAAGCACCCCTTCCCTTTATAGACATTTGCTTGAAAAAAAATATTAATTTTTTTAGAAAAATAAAAACGCTAAAAAAACACAAAATTAAAAGAAGTAAAAGTGAAACAACGAATAAAAAAAATAAAAATAAAAAATTCAAAACAATTCATAAAATTACAAAAAAAAATTAAACTTAAAAATAAAATAGAAAATTTATATAAAAAACAAAACTGTTAAAAAACCCAAAAAGCTATAATAAAAAAAGAAAAAAAATACATTTGTTCTTAAATATTAAAAACTATAAAAAAAAAACTATACAATTTCTTTTAAATGAAAATATAAATTAAATTTTTTTTAAGTTCAAAATTTTGAAATTAAATAATTTGAAATGAAAAAAAAAATCAACTCCCCTGCCCCTCCACTCACCCCCCCACCTCCAAGTGTTACGGAGAGAAATTCCTATGGCTTGGGGTACCACAAAAAATAGATTAACTCCAGAAATCAATCCTTTCCTATATGCAAGAGAAACCAAACATCTAACAGTAAAGGATCTCAATTTGTACCTTATTCCAGACGATTGATGTAGATCCCCGTTGAGCTTTTCCACTCTCACTTGTATTAGCAATTTGCTTCCTCAACATTCAGCAAACAAGAAAATCATGCTATATATAATTATGTTAGACCTACTCTAGCATTTATAATCAATAACATATAAGCATTTAAAATCATCCATGGATCCAATACTCATTCAAATACACATTATTGGACACGAAAAGATATTTCTAATTATATAAAAGAGAGATTACAATAGTGACAACCTCTATCGGCACGTCTGCAAATCGGAGAAACTGAGTCCCCCACTTGGGCCTCCACCACTTCAATCCTCCATCTCTCGATAGCAAGCTCACAAGCAAAAGGAAATCTTAGGAAGAACACAAAGTGCTCCAAGGGACAAAGGGATGTAGACTCAAGTATAAGCTCCAGCAACAATGGACTATATTTTTCTTGCTCTTCAATTCCTCTCCCTTCAATGTATCCAAAGGGTTCCTTATATAGCTCTTCAATGGGGTAATGGAAGGTCGAATTCAAGCGATCTCAAGGCATATGGAAGGCCAAGAGACAAGTGACTCAGATCCACATCAAGGAAAACTCCAAAATCATTTGGCCTTTTGCATACATCTTGATGTACGCGAGTTTAAGGGTCAAATCCACGTATATACACGAGAAAGGGATTAAAAGTCTCGTATGGCAATTATTGCATTTTTTTAGGGATGATCTTGGGAATATCAAAGGTACAAAAATGGTCCATGGGGTCTAAAGAGTCTGCATAGGGACAGGGAAGGCCATAAAGGTGTGATTCACCATGTGTGGTAAAATCAGCTGTAACAGATGCCCCCTAATGTGTGAGGTCAGAGAGGTCATACGATGGCCGAAATACATTATAAGACCATCCCAGAATTGGAGTGATGAAGAACCCAGTGGAAGAACTAGCCATCCAATCAATACAATACAATGATCAAACTCTGCACATAACTGCAAGTACATGTAGCAGTCCCAGATACATAAGAGTACAATGGCCATGAATAGGCATGATACAAAATATGACATGTGTGGTCATCGTCACATACAATATTGATAGCTCAGAATCTCCATGACGAAGATATACACAGGATCATGATCTCCGTGTAGGCTGAAGATATATAATGGATCAAGATCTCCATAATGGATGGAAATATCTGGCATATATTGGAATCAAGTCACGAGAGCTGAAAGCTCTTGAACACTGGCACGATCAAGGAGATAGCATATATGAAATGCCACCAATATGGAAGGTCTTCTACACAATCCGCTATGAGTACATGTCCTACTATGTGAATAGAGGTGTCGAGGTCAAACATAGTAGTCCATTGTCTGATTACCGGTCATTGATGTATCCCGTTAACAGACACGAGATCACCCACCGATAATGAAAATGGGAATCAAGGTACTAGAGTGAAAACTAACAAGCATGAATAAATGTGTTGAGATTGAACACTTGAAAGGATCCATCGATTAGGGGACATTGATGTATTCCCAAAACTATCAATGATGAGAGAACCTGCCACTAATGATTACAAGTCTCATGGCACTCAAAAATGACTCTAGATTCCCATCCGAGAATAAATGATGTGAAGTCGATGGGATGAAATCCAATGGAAGGAGGGAATTAAGGCATCCCCCATCATCCAACACGAGGTACTCAGCAAAGTTGTATAATCTGGAAGGACTCGATAATAATGTGCATGAACCAGTAACTGTACCAGGAATAGCCGACATGCAAAGTCAAGATACCCGAGGAATGGTCGACTCAGGTTTCAACTTCCTTCAAACAAGAACATAAAGGTGAATGGTGACTGAATGTAGGCAGCATAAACTCGATATACAAAACCAGGACATCTCTACGACACAGGAGGCATCGACAGAGGCTCCATAAGGAGTGGAAGCTTAACCAGTCAATCGAGATAAACTCAGAGAAATGAGAACAGCTCCTAAAGTCAAACTATTAACCCAACCAACAGATGTGATATACAGTGCTCTGTTCAAAGGTGACACGACTCGACTACTTCCAAAGATAACATCTTTTCTTGTCCAGCTCTTTGGTTTTTTTATTTTTTTTGGACTTTTTCAAATATTTTGAAAAGCTTGAAAAAGAATAAAAGTGCTTTATAGTTACAGACTAGGAGGAGACAAGTGTCAATGGGAAAACAAACTAGTTCCAAGCAGCGGAACATACCTATGCTCAATGCAAGGACACATGTGTAGGATAGCGACACTCAGGGGAAAGTCCCCTCCCGGTAAAAATAGGGAATCAAGTTGCAAAGGATATACAAAATGGCTCTACGTGGCTAGGCATGAGACAAGCTCAAGCTATATGGCTGATACTCAAAGTCAAGGAAGCCAGCATAAGGCTCAATAATGTAGAAAAATCTCATGATAATGCAATTACAACTTGACATAAGGGAGTCCTGAGGAAACAGGCCAGAAAAAGATCAAGAGGAGTATGAGGCTCTTGCGAAATGACATGGCGATACTATACAATGGACTCCCACACCCTAAAGGACAAAGTGTTGACATGGGCGCCAAATGCAAACAAGGAGCTAACTAGGGAACCCTTGTAAGGTCAAACTCTACCATTCACATCATGTCACTTCTAAAACAGCAAGAAGGTTCCGTGACAGGATAGAATGGGTTTGTACCTAAGGTTATAATGAAATGGTAATAAGATCATGAAAAATACAAATGGAGGTGAAATCTAACCTATACACCAGTTTAAACATCATACCTAATATCGGCACAAACAGGTCAAAACAATGGTCAAAACAGCGCTCAAAACGGTCTCCTACACATCAAAAACGGTCCAAAAGGGTCAAAAACGGTTCAAAACTATAGAAAAGGGGGTAAAAATTTGAAAAATTTGAAAAAATTCTATAAATAGTAAAAAATTCAAAACATTATATATCATTTGAAATTTTTACCCAATTGAGCTCAGAACTTCAAACGCGAATTCCAGGAGTTTTGTCTGACGAAATCCAACGCCGTTATTTCCAGGTAACTTCCCATGCCTTGCTCTTCCATTTGTATGTAAATTTTTTGAATTTCCATCGTTACAATAAATTTCTAGGCCATTCTAAGATAGTCTCTTTGTCCCATGTGGAAATCGAGGATTTTTTCGTGTATAGGGCTAGCTATACGTGAAAAAATGGCCCAAAGTCGAGCACATACGTGGTTGTTTTACAAACAGTTGCATATGTAGCCGCGTTTAATGTTTTTTAAGACAACTAATGACCAAAACTCAATGTAAATTTGTAGGATGGTTCTAGAATGGAGGGAGAGAGAACACATGGACATAGAAGAGGTTGTGCGGGGTGATCTAATGGCTCAACAAGCTCTTTGTGCATGTGGGATATACAAGTTTTGGTGTCTTGGGGGCTTAAGGGCCAAACCAAGACTATTGCAGATGCTAGTAGACTACTGGGATCCTGACTCAAAGTAATTCCATATCAACGAGATGTCCCTCACTATAGAGGTGGAGGACATATACTTCATTATAGGATTGTGCCAACGGGGGGAAGTGGTGAACCTACGTTTTCACGGTCCTGGAGGTGGCCTCACCATTGATGAGTATATTGTTATATACTATTATCTGGACACAAAGAAGGTTGGGAGTCAGATCCCAACAAACTCCATACAAGTACTAGGCCTGAAGGCCATACTACTGACACTCAATAGGATAGCAAGGCTAGCCTCACTCCACCAGGCCTCGCGGCCTTTAATGTTCTATGTAGTGTAGTGCATGAGACCCACAGTTTACGATTGGAGTACTAATATGTTGAGTAACATGAAGCAACAACTCAGCAACTGCAAGATGGGCAAGGTACGAAACTTCGATTTCAGCGGTATACTGAGCACGTTCTTCTTCGAGCATGTTCCGGGGTTCAGCCCTAGAGTTTACGTTCCTCCTCATAGGGTTTGAGATCCAGCCTAACGACATTGGGCAGATGCGATGCGCAGACTGGGTGGAGGTAGGGTGTCTAACCCCTACCCAGCTGATTTCTTTCCATGGTGGAGGTGGCAGATAGTTGCCATCGATGATTACCCCTATACGGGGATAGATTTTCGGGGAGATCCCAACATGCCCCTACCACTAGGATCAGCATATGGTGACATTGGTAATGAATCCCAACCCTCTTTTTAAGTTTTTTGAATTATTTAATTTTTTTGTTTTTTTTGATATGTGGAACCAAAATACATGTTTTTGCATGATGACACATCGTGACAATCTGTCATATGCATGCAGATGTAGGACCACAGCGTCTTGATGGTTTCCCTCATCATAGACGGAGGGGAAGAGGAGATGACATTATGGGTGTGGATGTAGAGCGGAAGCTCCAAAGCATCCACACAAACTTTGTGCGGCTGACATATAGGGTACCCATGGCGCAATTCAAGGACTTGCCTGAGGTCATGCAGCACTAGGTGGTGGGTGTACCATGAGCATGGGTTCGGTTGTTTCGACAGCTAGCTAGAGCCATGGTGACTTTCCATGATCAGAACCCCCCTCCTCCTCCCCAGGCTTAGATACCTAGGAGTGACACATTTTGTACTACCGTGTATTATATTTTGGTGGCTCGGAAGCCCCATTTTTGTATTATGACACTTATGTATTGTCACATTTTGGATGTTTAATGAAAAGCTTTTATGATGATCGATTTTATTTATTTACATGTGTAAAAATGTATGTTTTTGATGATCTTATGGTCTATGAAACAAATTCCAATCTAACACATAGTTAGCATATGAGTCAGCAACTTGATTATAAATTCTTGGAACATGTATGTATGTTATGTTGTCAAATTTCCATTCTAACAATCTCACACGTAAGAATATTCGTAATAATGTTGGTTCCCTAACATGATATAATCCATTCAATTGTGACACTATTAACTACAAATCAATACGTACCTCAAGAGAGAGAACACCATGCGAAATGGCATATCGTAGAAGCTCGATAACAGCACTATATTCAGCAACATTGTTTGAAGAGGGCCATAAACATACACCTCCTGAAGATAATACCTAACCCATAGGAGTATAAATCACAATATTTAAAGATCGACGGCCAGAAATAATCCACTCTCAATATTTTTTGGGCTATAGAAAGACCAGATAAATGACCACCACATGACCCTACGTGGAAATCATTCAGCACAAGCTCAGCCTCCTAATGAGTTAAACAACGACGTAAAATGGAATCTACCCCACGGCTATACGATGTGTTATCTACTACAAGGTAGTTCTTGGATATGTGATGTAACCGTCGTTGTTCATCCCGTGAAAGGTGATTAGGGACCTTAAATGTTTATAAATATATGATGATATCCCCATACCATGGATCCAAAGTTGAGATCATGAAAATGTGCTCATCGAAAAACGTATCTTCACAAACTTCCTTCTCCTCCTCGCTTGGGAAATCAGATATAATCTCCGCAAAAATCAACGATTTTTTCGATTTTGATGAAACAAAATCAAGATCGAATACTTGCAAGATGACAATCCACTTATTATACTTTCCCCCAATCATCCTTCTAGTGAGGATGAACTAAAATGGATTGACATAGGCTACCACCAAGGTCTGGCGAAGGAGAATATAGTGTCTCAACCTTTGAACTACATGAACGATAGCTAAGGCAAGTTTCTCAACATGGGAATAATGGATCTCTACATCTACAAGGTTTCAACTCAAATAATATACGACATGCTCACGGAGCTTCTCATCCTCTTGAACCAAAACCATACCAATCGTCTCCATGGACGCGGCCACATAAAGCAAAAAGTCACGGCTATAGTCGGGTGGACTAATCACGAGGGTTGATGCTAAGGATCATTTAAGTGCATCAAAGGATTCCTAGGCTCACTCATCCCAGCAAAAGGTAGTGTCCTTCTTCAAAAGATGAATAAATCCTCTAGTCAAATTGGAAAAATTAACCATGAATCTCGGCAAGAAATTTTCCATGCCTTGCAAACATTGAAGATGTCTAATGTTTCTCATGGGAGACAATTGAAGTATTGCCTCAACCTTTAAGGTATCAACTCTTATACCCTCTTTGGAGACAATGAACCCTAATAAGCAACTAGACTTCACGCAAAAGATGCATTTCTGAGGATTTAACCTAACCAAGTAATGGCGACATCTTTCAAACAATAATATCAAATGGTAGGAATGACAGCATCCTCTGACGAGAATGAGTAGCAAGGTCATCCAAAAAGACTTCAATAATCGATTTGAGATCATGGAAAATCAAGGCCATAGCCTGCTAAAATGTGGCTCCGGCATTTTTAAGGCCAAAAGGCATCTTGGCATCTTCCGATATGTAAAGGTACCCCAAGGAAAAATAAATGCATTTTTTTGTTGGTCCTTGGGTTTGATATGGATATGATTGTGTCCAAAAAATCCGTCCATAAAGGAAAATACCTCACTTCCCACACACTCATCCAAAATTTGATCAATAAATGGTGTGGCAAAATTATCCTTAGGACAGGCACGATTCAAGTCATGGAAATCAATGCATATACAGATCACTCCCTAAGTTCTTATCAACCAAAACAGGGCTTGAAACCCACTCCGTCAAGGGAATGGGATAGATAAAAGCGACATTTAACATCTTTTCAATCTCATCCTTAATCGTGGGTGCTTTTCTAGGATTCACTGCATGCAAGCGTTGTCAAACAGGCTTAGCATTAGGATAAGTTTTAATTTCATGTTTAACAATGCGAGGGTCGATACCTGGCATTTCCTCATATGACCAAGCAAAGACATCATGAAACTCTTTGAACAACTTGGTATACTCTTGAATCTTAGCATGGGAACATTTTTCCCCAATATAGACATTCTCAATCTTGCCAGGATCACAAGAGATATTTATAGGGATGGTAGGAGATATATTCACCATGTTTCCATTAGCCATCGGACCAAGAGAGCTCAATGGAACGATGGGACTACCAATTCTATCACTAAGAATCTCCCTAAAGTATTCACAGTTGAAATGGTCAAGCTCAGGAAGAAAATAAGATCTATGATGTAACTCTTCCCAAGGTGACTCAACTCCAAACATGGCCTCAATAATAGCTTCATCTGATGGAAAAACACTATCAAGTCAATCATGTGAATGAGAAGACTCAACTGCCCATGCAAGCAGCACATATGGGTCCTCCTCC
Source organism: Pseudotsuga menziesii (assembly GCA_001517045.1). Classification (NCBI taxonomy): domain Eukaryota; kingdom Viridiplantae; phylum Streptophyta; class Pinopsida; order Pinales; family Pinaceae; genus Pseudotsuga; species Pseudotsuga menziesii. The sequence goes on from LPNX010506133.1 coordinate 281,493, forward strand.
TCCATCCGCAAAGAGGAAGGACTAGGCTATGCAACACATTCAAGATTCGCTTGATATGCTATCATTGCTGCAGGAAACGGCATGTCCGTTTCGATAGGCTTACTCGAAGGACACGGTGTAGGAAGGATCCAAGGATCTTCCATATGGGAAGTGCGAAAAGACACCAATCTCAATGAAGATGAAGCCCCACCAGAACTAGAACTAATCATAAGAACGGGTGCAGGACAACTAAAGCTTCCCATAAGGGATGGATATATGCCAACACCCACACTCCTAGTTGCCGACTGAGAATGATCAATAATCAAGATAGAAGTTCCCAATGATGCAGTAACACTCAGATTTTTGAATGATGTCTGATCAATCGTAACAATATTCCCATTAAATGGAAAGCATACAACTTGAAATAGAGAAGAAGCTACGGCTTTCATACTATACATCCAATTCCTAACCAGTAACATATTGTAGTCAAGGGGCGCATCAACCACCTTGACCTCGATTGCGACAGTCTTCCCTCCCAAACGGACCTCAAGAGAAGGAAGAATTTTGTGTGGCTGAAATGATCTACCATCAAAAGTAGTCAACATGGTAGCAGATTTAGACAACTCGGGGGAACCCAAACCCTTCCAACATGACAAAGACATCACGGTTTCAGTAGCACCTTCGTCAATCACAGTGCGCTTGACAGTCATGTTAAGACATTCTACATGAATCAAGAGAGACACATAGTAAGGCAAGTGAGGCTGTAGACGAAGGAAGAGTTATCATCATTAACACCAAGAGCAGAAATCAAAGCCTTCCTTTGCAAAGGACAACTGTGAAGTACTTCAAGTGCAAACATCGCACAAGAAGTGTGGCCCAAATCCTCGACAACTGAATAGTTCTGAGTGGCTCGGGCATTAGGATTGTGTCCCGAACGCTTTCGGACTCCCTTAGGAATGTGAGGTGTGACTTTAGGTTTATCCATAGGGTTTTCAATATGCAAAGGACTCCCAGGTGGAGCAGGTTCCATTCCAAGGTCTGGTTGTGACGAACCATAGTCCTTCGCATGAGTCAAAACCTTAGTAGCATGCACCATGTTGATGCAACCATGACCACTACTGGCTTCCAACGGATCTTGATCTCTACCAGACTGATCATGGGTCCTCAATTTCATGTTTTGATTATGTGGTAAAGGGTTGGTCAGCACAACTAGGCTCTGTGCTATGAATCTTGAGGCATCTTCCATACGAGGGAACAAGTGAGTGAGGTGATCATCCTTACACAACTTGCAAGGAAACTTAACCTTACATTTATACTGCTTGTCCCCCACAGCATTGTGGGCATTCTTGTCATTATAATTGAAATTTTCATTCCTATTCCCACCCTTACGATTGTTTTTACCCTTTTTCTTATTCCTTCCGGGTTGCTGGTTACCCTTCTAGTCTGACGATTGCACCGAAAGCACATTCACCATTTGGGTGGGTTGAGATGAAGTCGTGGCTTGTCCTAAGGCAGATTGATTGATAGACAATTAACTCACCTATTGCACAATCAAATCCATAGGTTTGGTACTAATGGTACAACCAACAATGCCATCAGCATGTGGTCCAGGTTTGACCTTAGGGTCGAAACTAGAACGCAGAGCGTTAGGAACGATCTCATATAATAATCTGGATTGAGCATAAATCAAATCCAATTCCTATTCCCTAAAAATGGTTTGTTCCTCTTTCTAAACTCCGGACGTAGAAACATCCTTCACTATATAAGGTAGTAACAATTTAAGGAACCACTCGAGGAGAAACTCCAGCAATATGAAGGCTTTAATCAATCTCTTCCATCTATGCCACTCTTGGATATGGTTCGAGATATGCGTGGCTTTGTCTTGCCAAAATTTTGACAAGGGTTCTGTACCAATGTCATAACGCACTGGTAGTTGGAATTGATTGAGAAAATTCATAGCTAGTTTATCGAACAAAGCGAATGCCCCCCTAGGTAACTCCATCTACCATTTCGCTGCAGGCCCGATGAGGGTGCGTTGAAATAGCCTTAAACGGATCGAATCATCTTGTAAGGAATTAGAAGAGCACCAAAGGTGAAATGTAGTAACATGTTCACTAGGACCTTCTCTTGGTTTTCCCTCAAATTTGGGAATGTCTGAGGGAAGCTTGGTAGGAACAGCCGGCCAAGCCGGGTCATGATATACCGGATCATTCGTTAGTCTCGACAAGTCATGTAAATTTAACGTTGCGAGGAAAGGGAGCCTAGGTTGATCAAGTCGATGCCACGCTCCCTGATAGTTTTGGTTCACATAAGACTGACTACCTATTACCACCTAAGTTGTACTTAGTGTTTTTTTCTCAAGTGAGCCTCGTGAACCGGACAAGGATAACTTGTTCGGACTTCAGAAGACCTTTGGAAGTACTTCTAGGAGGTGCTTGTTGTACTATATTACATGTTCATACCCCATGGGGGAATTGTAATAAATGTTCTAGCATGATAGTGTCTGTAAAAGACTCGGTCTCTTAGACTTTATTTGTCAATCCGATCAGCCCAGGGTGTTTTTTCCCTTGGTTATTATTGGTTGTTGAATAAACGACTGATAATTTCTAAGTTTTTCACTCCATACCTCCAAAGTTGGGTTGGTCGGCTTGGCATTTAGGCCTATTGAGGTTATTAGAGTCTATGTGTCAATGTATAAACATGCTAGACATCATGGTTGAGTCATATGAACATGTCTAAGTCCCCCTAGGTTTTTTCAATTTTTCAATTTTTCAGTTTTTTCAATGTTTTTTATTAAAAATTTAATTTTTCCAAAACTTAGGCTATTTTTTAATAGTTTAATTGGAAAAATTGATTTTGTAATAAAAGTGGGCCAAGTAATCAGTTTCATTCATGTAGGTGCTCATTTTCAAGCTAAGAGCACCATCTAAAATCATGGACCCACTATTTCCTAGTTTTGAGTGATTTTCCATCACTCAGGTCAGAAAGCCCCAAAAATCAATTATTGATGATTTTAATTAATAAATTGATGAATAATGGAGCAAATCCAAAATCATAAATCAATGGATTCTCAGCCGATTTGATTGAAATCAGTCAGATCTAAAGCAGAATGACTGGATCTAACAAATCCTTGACTGATGGAGGTGATCAAATCAGATCCAGAGTTTATATTTAGCATAATTTATGGGGAATTTTTCCCTCCCTCTCTCCTCAACACGTTTTGGCTCATCTGGATGAGTTTTGGTGGATGCTTCAGTCAACAGGTTGAGGTGTCAGTCAGATCAGCTCTCCGATTGACAATTGCACTCAGTGAGACATAGATCAGGGATTGATGGACTCTCCATCAGCATATTTGGTCTATATCCTTGGGATTTGCACCCCCCTGGGCTGGATCTCCTGCTTTTTGTATATATCCAAGCATAGCAGCCTCTTCCAAGCTAGTAAGAGATGGATTCAAGGGCTTTCTATTGTAATTGTGTATTGATCATCATTTGTGAATAAAGAATCTTTGGAGGCTATACTATGTAGTGCATGTGATTGTGTGGATTCTCAGTGTTATGCTGCTAATGTGGTAACTGCAATTTATTTCCAAGTTATGTACTCCTTTCATGTTCTGGCTTCAACGATTTGGTTGAATCAAGTGAGGGTGTAAACTAGGCAAGTTAGATTGGTTGATCTTGTTTATCTATATAATGTATGCATAAAAATTTCAGTTATATGCTTAAATAAGATTATTTTTGCATGATCTTTCATTTTTGTTGCTTTATACATCTATATCCAGATCTCATGAGGTGTTGTGCAGGCTTGTGTTGTCTAGTTGCAGGTTCCTAATTGGATGAAGGTGTGGATCAAGTTTGATGCCATTCCTTATCCAATAAGCTCAAGAATATGTCCCTCAGTGCTCCACAAAAGGGCCTCCTTTCAGCTTGCTCCATTCAAGCAACGAGCCGACCTTCTCTCCTCTTCTTCTCATTTCTTGAAAAAATCAACTCTTTTACCCGGTTACTTTGTTCATCGCTTTGATTTTGTTTAGATCTATCATATTAAAATTAATTTCAACATAGATATATCCTCTCAAAGCCCATATTATAGATCTTGGTCTTAAAAGGTTTCATAAGCATTCTAGATCTAGCTTTAGGGAAATCGTCCTTTTTTGCATGTAATTTTAAAGAAAATTTGTAGCTTGCATGCATTTGATTTCTGTTTTCTGTACATTAAAATTTCATATTCTGCAATAAAATTGCACATATTATTGGCTTCCCAAAATGCAAGCCAAGATCCCAAGGAAAGCCTGCTTTCCTTGGTTCCTTTTTGACCTTTTTAACTAGTTTTGACTTAGTTTTTTTTTTGTTAAAAGTAAGTTGACCCAAAGGTAATTTTAGAGTGCTTTTGGGCATATTTTAGTATAATATGCTTGCTATTTTTTAGCAGGTTTTATAGAAAATAAAGGAATCTGCTGCTCGAAAGTGGCCTCAGGAGCGTTCAAATCCCCCCAGGGGTCTCCCATTTGACTAAAACCTTTAATTTTCGCACTTTGTAAGCTCTTGATTTCAATCCGTATAAGGATAAATAAGAATTATATCAGTTCTCTGATATTTTAACCACTGTTAATAAAAATAATTTTTTGAATAGGCTCTTTCGAGCCCATTCCCCATCCCCCCTGGGGGGATTTGCGTCGGTGTCTTTTTTATTATTATTTTTGTTCATCCCTTTTCAAACTAGCGTAGCTATAATCTGCAGGGTAGTATAATTTAATTCATTATCAATCTCATATTCCATATTTGATATTTCAAAGTAATCTTAATACTTACCCCACGACTTCCCGATTGACCCGAAAGGGGAAAGAGATTCGTGGTAGGACTAATTACAAAAGTAGAATTGTGTATCTGTTTTCTTTTCTATCATTTGTTTTTCAACTATTATGAAATTCACCCCTCCTTTATTCCCTGATTGAAATCCACTTGGATCGAAAGAGGTTCCTGGAGGGTTTTCTTTTTTTACAAGAACACCCATCTTTAAAATTTACTAAAATTGAGAAGACTCCGGTGTGTATGCTCTGCACTTGGCTGCGGTTCATCTGATCAGTAAAGCTATATCAAAAACACTTGAGTGACTAGTATAATTAGGACTCACTCTCCCAAATTGACAAACCATCAGGTGAAAATCCAACACCTAGATCAAACCATCACGGTGGAAAAATACCCAAAGGAAGCGGGAATTTCTGAAAAGTGACCTCGGGGCGCCGATCTCTGTCACACCCTAATGGGTGCATTATGAACAATATCCCCAGAGACTCCATTCATCCCACATATTCCTTGTGGGTAGCCGTGAAGGTTTAGTTTTGGACATACTCCAAGTACTCTCGGGTATATCTGGAGTCCACCCCTTTGCCTAATTTTAATCAACTCACATCTCAAATTTAAATTAAAACGTACCAAGAGGCAATTGCAAAACATTCACTCCAAGCACATGCAAGTACATTGATTTTATTTTTGACTCCATTCTAAGGCACTGGTTATTTTCTTGCTTTATATATATATTGTGTCTCAGCATTGTGCTTTCGTGTGTTCATTTTTGTATCTTGTCATCTTTGATTGTCTATAGTTAAATTTCAAACTCCTAAGTAACTCATTCAGTTTAACATCACCATACTAAGTAATTATCCTTCGTAACTTAATAGGGTCTACCCCCCTTGGCTTCATTAGGAGTTGAGCCTAAACGGAGGAGTCAAGAACAAGGTGACATCCTTGACTCAAGACTTTCCCCCAAGGACACACCGAGTGGCTTGAAGATTTCCACCACGTGACCTAGGTGTGTGAAAGGAGGAAACATTTTTTGGCGCCGTTGCCAGGGATAAATATTTTTATTCCTGAGTACGACTTTTGTTTTATTCCTTTTTTTTTTTGCTTTTTTTGATGAATGCTTAGAGTAGATCTTTAATTTTCATCTGGAAACTCCACTGACTTTTTTCCAGTTTTTATTTTTACAAAGAAAAGCAAAAAAAAAAAAATTGTGAAAAGATTTATAAATGCTTATTTTCTTTTTCACATGGCGACTCCATTGAAGGGATAAAACCCTGTTATCTCATAAACTTGTGAAGTTTTGTTGTGTGTAGATGAGCCCATGCGACATGTTAAAACCTTTAAAGCTCATCACTTGACAGCTCCACCTTTTTAGTACAAGGTTTAATCATTATATCAAATGCATACTATTAATTTTTTATATGGATGAATTAAAGGAGAAATGTGGTGCCGAGTTAATCGGAATGTTTCAGCCTATCAATTTCTCAAACATCCCAGGTTTTCCTAACTGTTGTAATGGTTTTGAGGATGCATATAACTGGCTTCCGACATTTCATGGAAATTATGGTGACTCGGCAATTTGGCATGTCAAATCTTTCCTTCAGTTGATTGCTGACTTCAATATTCTTCATGAAAACAATATGATGGAAATGTTTGCTAGTACTTTTTGGGGTGAGGCCTGTTGTTGGTTCTATCAAGGCCTTCCTAATAAATGTATAACTTCTTTTCCAAAATTCCTTTGGATGTTTTTAGAGCAGTGGCATGATGGCAGGGGTAGTATGAATGGTTTGAAAAAGTTCCTTGAAAAGATCTGTGCCTTCTACCTATCTGGGACAGAGTATCACACAGAAACATATGATGGACCTTTTTCCATGATACAAAGTATTGAAGACTTGGAATCACTTCTTGAACATTTAAGTGAAGAGGAGGTTCATGATACTCCCATCAAAAAGCATCCTAGTAGTTATTTAAGAGGAAGCAATTAAGCATCTTCTTAAAGAATATGAGGTATCTCCCAATACACAGCAAGATTCTGAGGAAGGGAAAATCCAAGATTATCCTATTGAAGAGCTTCAGGAGGAGTCCATGATGGAACACATTTTTGAAGACTCTCCTCATGTCACCATAGCTGAAAACATTGAAGATTTGAGGTATTCTCAAGTGTGTTGCAACGCTGATATTTTTCCAGAAGGCCCTCTAGAGAAATACATTGAGCAACACATACCAAGTGATCCCATTGAATATGTCCAAAAGGTCTCCTTGATTGAAGATCCTTTTCATGATATCATAACAGAATCCTATAAAGAAACTTATGATAAGATCAGTATGGTGTGTGATGACACTAGACCTTGTTCTCCACATGTTGATGAAGGTTTGGAAAGTTTATTTCCTTGTAACATTTTACCTGAAAAAGATTGTTATGAATACAAGGAAGACATGGATAGGCAGGAGCATGATACCATGGATGAAGAGTCCCCCACATATGACATGGACAGGAGTGATGACTATTGGAATTTCATAGACAATCCAACTTGTGAAAATATTATGGAGAATCCCATCCATGATATGTCCAACAAGGGGAGTGTCTTTTCAAAAATTTGTGGAAGTCCAATCTACGATATGTCCATAGAAGGGAGCATGGATCTAGATGTCTGGGAAAACCTCACTATGGAAGAGGAGCATTCAGAATTTTCACGTGATCATTCAGAGTCATACCATGCAGAGCTACAAAAGGGTATGGGTAATGAAGACATTGAGAAACAGTATTGTGAAAAGTCAGATGTGATGCAGTCAGTGGAATATCAGTCTCAGACATCTTTTTCACATATAGAGGTTCCTTATGATTTGGAGCTACTTGAGGCTTGTGCAATGAGTTATCATTTGATAAACCCTGATGATCAGTATGATGATGTAGTCAGTCTACCTCATCATTCTCATTGGTATATCAGTCCTATCCAGTCATGGATAGAAGCAGCCTGCATGAGCGCATACAAGTTTGGGAAGAATTTTTATGACATTGTTCATGCCTATGATCTCCCATCCATCCAGCCCATCCTTAATCATCACGCAAGTTTGCATTTTCTAAATAAGGTATCCTTACTTTGGCTGGTAACCAAAGAGAAGGAAAAAAAAATTATGTTAATAAAATGCTTAGGTGGTTACAATGGATTTCTGATTACACTTAACCCTTTTTATATCATGCTTAGAGTAGGAAAATAAGCTCCTTGAAAGAGAGCATTTACTTTCTACATTTCTACTTAGCTATAATAAAACTTTGCTTCTTTTAGTTAGTTACATTTATTTTGTTTAAATAAATCAGCTTAATGGTTCATTTGGTTTTTTATAAAACTTGTGCTACTGTGGTTTTTCTTGTCAAGTTGAGATGTTTTTACAGGGTATATAAACCAGAGATTCGGGTGTACGTGTATCCTCTCCTTGCCTTAAAGACCAAATCGAGCACACGTCCCACAGTTGGAGCCAGAATGTTACCACCTAAGTTGTACTTAGTGGTTTTTTCTCAAGTGAGCCTGGTGAACTGGACAAGGATAACTTGTTCGAACTTCAGAAGACCTTTGGAAGTACTTCTGGGAGGTGCTTGTTGTACCATATCACATGTTCATACCCCATGGGGGAATTGTAATAAATGTTCTAGCATGATAGTGTCAGTAAAAGACTCAGTCTCTTAGACTTTATTTGTCAATTCGATCATCCCAGGGTGTTTTTTCCCTTGGTTATTATTGATTGTTGAATAAACGACTGATAATTTCTAAGTTTTTCACTCCATACCTCCAAAGTTGGGTTGGTCGGCTTGGCATTTAGGCCTATTGAGGTTATTAGAGTCTATGTGTCAATGTATAAACATGCTAGACATCATGGTTGAGTTATATGAACATGTCTAAGTCCCCCTAGGTTTTTTCAATTTTTCAATTTTTCAGTTTTTTCAGTGTTTTTTATTAAAAATTTAATTTTTCCAAAACTTAGGCTATTTTTTAATAGTTTAATTGGAAAAATTGATTTTGTAATAAAAGTGGGCCAAATAATCAGTTTCAGTCATGTAGGTGCTCATTTTCAAGCTAAGAGCACCATGTAAAATCATGGACCCACTATTTCCTAGTTTTGATTGATTTTCCATCACTCAGGTCAGAAAGCCCCAAAAATCAATTATTGATGATTTTAATTAATAAATTAATGAATAATGGAGCAAATCCAAAATCATAAATCAATGGATTCTCAGTTGATTTGATTGAAATCAGTCAGATATGAAGCAGATTGACTGGATCTGACAAACCCTTGACTGAAGGAGGTGATCAAATCATATCCAGAGTTGATCTTTAGCATCTTTTATGGGTAATTTCACCCTCCCTCTCTCCTCAACACATTTTGGCTCATCTGGATGAGTTTTGGTGGATGCTTCAATCAACAGGTTGAGGTGTCAGTTAGATCAGCTCTTGGATTGACAATTGCACTCAGTGAGACACAGATCAAGCATTGATGGACTCTCCATCAGCATATTTGGTCTATCTCCTTGGGATTTGCGCCCCCCTAGACTGGATCTCCTGGTTTTTGTATATATCCAAGCATAGCAGTCTCTTCCAAGCTAGTAAGAGCTAGATTGAAGGGCTTGCTATTGTAATTGTGTATTGATCATCATTTGTGAATAAAGAAGCTTTGGAGGCTATACTGTGTAGTGCATTTGATTGTGTGGATTCTCAGTGTTATGCTGCTAATGTGGTAACTCCAATTTCTTTCCAAGTTCTATGCTGCTTTCGTGTTCTGGCTTCAAGGATTCAGTTGAATCAAGTAAGGATGTAAACTAGGCTAGTTAGATTGGTTGATCTTGTTTATCCATATAATGTATGCACAAAAATTTCATTTATATGCTTAAATAATATTATTTTTTCACGATATTTCATTTTTGTTTCTTTATACATCTATATCCAGATCTCACGAGGTGTTGTGCAGGCTTGTGTTGTGTAGTTGCAGGTTCCTGATTGGGTGAAAGTGTGGATCAAGGTTGACGCCATTCCTTATCCAATAATCTCAAGACTCTGTCCCTTAGCGCTCCATAAAAGGGCCTCCTTTTAGCTTGCTCCATTCAAGCAACGAGCCAACCTTCTCTCCTCTTCTTCTCATTTCTTAGAAAAATCAACTCTTTTACCCGGTTACTTTTTTCATCGCTTTGATTTTGTTTAGATCTATCATCTTAAAAGTAATTTCAACATAGATCTATCCTCTCAAATCCCATAGTATAGATGTTTGTCTTAAAAGGTTTCGTAAGCATTCTAGATCTAGCTTTAGGGAAATCGTCGTTTTTTGCATGTAATTTTAAAGAAAATTTGTAGCTTGCATGCATTTGATTTCTGTTTGCTGTACATTAAAATTTAATATTCTGAAATAAAATTTCACATATTATTGGCTTCCCAAAAGGCAATCCAAGATCCCAAGGAAATCCTGCTTTCCTTGGTTCCTTTTTTACCTTTTTAACTAGTTTTGACTTAGTTTTTTTTGCTTAAAAGTAAGCTGAACCAAAGGTACTTTCAGAGTTATTTTGGGCATGTTTTAGTCTAATATTATTGCTATTTTTTAGCAGGTTTGACAGAAAATAAAGGAATCTACTGCTCAAAAGTGGCCTCAGGAGCGTTCAAATCCCCCCAGGGGTCTCTTATTTGACTAAAACCTTTAATTTTCGCACTTTGTAAGCTCTTGATTTCAATCTGTATAAGGATAAATAAGCATTATATCAGTTCTCTCATATTTTAACCGCTGTTAATAAAAATATTTTTTTGAATAGGCTCTTTCGAGCCCATTCCCCACCCCCCCTGGGGGGATTTGCGTCAATGTCCTTTTTTTTGCTTTTTGTTCATCCTTTTTCAAACTAGCATAGATATAATATGCAAGGTAGTATACTTTAATTCATTATCAATTTCATATTCCATATTTGATATTTCAAAGTAATCTTAATACTTACCCACGACTTCCCAATTGACCCAAAAGGGGAAAGAGATTCATGGTAGGACTAATTAGAAAACTAGAATTGTGTATCTATTTTATTTTCTATCATTTTTTTTTCATATATTATAAAATTATCCCCTCTTTGATTCCCCAATTGAGATTCACTTGGATCGAAAGAGGTTCCTGGAGGGTTTTCTTTTTTAACAAGAACACCCATCTTTAAAATTTACTAAAATTGACAAGACTCTGGTGTGTATGCTCTGCACTTGGCTGCGGTTCATCCGATCAATCAAGATATATCAAAAGCACTTGAGTGACTAGTATAATTAGGACTCACTCTCCCAAATTGACAAACCATCAGGTGAAAATCCAACACCTAGATCAAACCATCACGGTGGCAAAATACCCAAAGGAAGCGGGAACTTCTGAAAAGTGACCTCGGGGTGCCGATCTCTATCACACCCTAATGGGTGCATTATGAACAATAGCCCCAGAGACTCCATTCAGCCCACATATTCCTTGTGGGTAGCTGTGAAGGTTTAGTTTTGGACATACTCCAAGTACTCTCTCGGGTATATCTGGAGTCCACCCCTTCGCCTAATTTTAATCAACTCACATCTCAAATTTAAATTAAAACGTACCAAGAGGCAATTGCAAAACATTCTTCAAGCACATGCAAGTACATTGATTTTATTTTTGACTCCATTCTAAGGCACTGGTTATTTTCTTGCTTTATATATATATTGTGTCTCAGCATTGTGCTTTCGTGTGTTCATTTTGTATCTTGTCATCTTTGATTGTCTATAGTTAAATTTCAAACTCCTAAGTAACTCATTCAGTTTAACATCACCATACTAAGTAATTATCCTTAGTAACTTGATAGGGTCTACCCCCCTTGGCTTCGTTAGGAGTTGAGCCTAAACGGAGGAGTCAAGAACAAGGTGACAGCCTTGACTCGAGACTTGCCCCCAAGGACACACTGAGTGGCTTGAATATTTCTGCCATGTGACCCAAGTGTGTGAAATGTGGAAACACTACCATAACCACCATGGCCATGGCCATAGTGTCCTCCTCCTATTTGACCCAAGTAGGGTGGAATGGAAGCACCATAATGTGGTGTACCTTGACTATTTGGAGCTACAAAGCCATAATTCGGGGAGTAAGCGGGTTGTGGATACCCATACCCATAAGGTGAACAAATCTATTCATACTGTGGTCCATAATATTTTCCATAATAATCTCCATAAGATGTCCCATGGGATGTCCCATGAGAAACTCCATAAGTAGAAATATGAGGAACTCCCTGCGATAGACCATAGGACGTTCTAGAAGTAGGAATATGACATCCTAAGACAATAGGAGGTACTTGACGCTGAGACACAACTATGCAAGTAGCAGCAGTACAAACATGACTAGTAGCAACATTCCGGCCCGAAGGACCACGTGAATGAGGGGGAAGAATAGCATTCGAAGAACTAGGAATAGAGGATGAAGGGACATGTGAAGTGACGGTAAGTGATATTCCCTATAGTCACTTGTCTTGGTTCTGGTATCCGAATAGGACTACTAACACCAGGTCTAGGATGAACATGTGATGTATCCTCCACCACCGAGATGGAGGGTGCAATGTGACTCATGCTCCCAAATATCTCCACATGGAAAGGAATAGGAGTGCCCCCAGGTGTAGTGTTAGGTTCAAACTCTGACTCAGCATGGTGTGTTGGATCATGTGTAGGGATACCAGACATGCCATAACTAACATAACTAGTACTCATAGGTTCATGATGAGTCTCGTTGCCCGACATCCAATACCAGTGACCTGTGAATGAGGGATCATACCTAGAGTGTGTAGGTATATCAGGTGAAGGAGTGTACCTAGAGTGTGTAGGTATATCAAGTGATGGATCATATATAGGAGTGGGATCTTCTTCCTCAACCTCATGAGGTGGAGAAGACAACTTAGGAATTTCATCTTCATGATCTCCCATCATGTGTGAATCAATGTGAGAAGTATTCCATATGGAATGTCTGTTTCTCTCTCCCAAAGGAGGAGGAGATGTAGAAGGCAGAAGTCCTGCTAAATGACAAGAACTGTGAAGTGTTGCACTAAAATCCACAATGACTCAAAAAATGAAAAAGGCTCTTCTAATTACGCAAACCCTAAGCAAGCTAGCATGCACATAGCATACACCTATATAATCCAAATCCAATCACAAGTAAACAAGGGTAGGATATGTGAGCTCCTGAATGAACCAGGTATGTCTCACCTATGAGAGGCTTGATACTCCCATACACAACAAGCGGAGGTTCATAACCAATTATTGTGGCCCTCAGCTTCAACGCATATAGCGACTGTGTTGTCCGACCCCAACCTGGCCGGGACGCCTTTATAATAACCCCTACGAAGTACCCCCTTGATAACCTAGGTAAGGAAACTAAGGTCACCTCAATATAATCAATGCTCAGGTGGACATTCGCAGATGGGATTGACCGTATCGGTAGGGTAGAAAATCTGGAAACTCTCGAAAGACCCCCCAGATACGAATACAATCCTAGAAATATCTCTGGTGCTATTCAGTTATGACTAGGGGTCATCCCAATCAATAACCGCTCACACTGCCTCGTGCTTAACTCCCTTGTAAGATGAGGATCCTGAGAAACACTAATTATACCAAGGATATTCACACTCTCACCTGGACAGACACATACATGTTGTTGTTTAGTGGTCTTGGAGAATTTACTCACAATGAACTACTCCAAGACCCTAAAACCTAATCTTGTTGGTGTACCCTATAAAAGAAAATAGTGTAATCCATTTTAATTAAGTGTTTATTTTATTTGGCTTATTACTCAAGAAGGTAGATGATCATGCAACCAATGTTGTTATGACGCAACATGAAGTAAAATGCACACCTAACAATCAATGCAAATGCATTGTGTCGAATGAAAAATAGGGCATGCTACTACGTGAAATGCAAAATTTTCTTCAAATGACAAATGAAATCATTCCTATATGAAATCCTAACTAATACTTCTCTAAGCAAACCTAGTGCAAGTACCATGCAAAATGCAAAGTGCAATGATGCATAATGATGCAAAGAAGTAAATATTTTTGGATTTTTTGAATAAAAATGAGATAATAAAGCAAAAGAATGACTCTACCAGCCTCAAACTCTACAAGCACTAACAAACAGCACCCACGCAAAGCACTAAGTTAAAAGAGACCTAATGCACTAATCCCAAAACAAAAAATTGAAAATGCAATGAAAAGAACATTCTTAAAAAAAAATTACCCTAAAAAGCGTCTCTGGTCAGAAATAGAGGTGTATACAGACTCTAGAAGCACCTAAGGAGACTCAACAATCATCAAAACTCACCCAGCAACACTCAATTTTCCTCTAAAAGGAAAAACTCAGGGCATACGTGACTGTGTGCAAAAAACTCGTGTATATATGCAGATATTTCAATCAAAACCATGTGTACACGTGATTGTGAGGAAAAAACTCGCGTATAGGAAGAAAAAGAGATAAAATGAAGGAAAACAGATAAGCTAAGACAAAATTCACTCCTATCATACACTACTAGGAAAACAGTGGGGGAAGAACACAAGCAAAAGTCAAGCTTGGGAAAAACACAAAGTGCTCCAAGGGACAAAGGGATGCAGACTCAATTATAAGGTCCAACAACAATGGACTATAGTTTTCTTACTCTTGAATTCCTCTCCCTTCAATGTATCCAAAGGGTTCCGTATATATCTCTTCGATGGGGTAATGGAAGGTCAAATTCGAGCAATCTCAAGGCATATGGAAGGCCAAGAGACAAGTGACTCATATCCACATCAAGGAAAACTCCAAAATCATTTGGCCTTTTGCACACATCCCGATGTACATGGGTTTAAGGGTCAAATCCACGTATATACACTAGAAAGGGATTAAAAGTCGCGTATGGAAATTATTGCATCTTTTTAGGGATGATATTGGGAACATCAAAGGTACAAAAATGGTCCATGGGGCCTAAAGAGTCTACAGAGGGACATGGAAGGCCATAAAGGTGTGATTCACCATGTGTGGTAAAATCAACTGTAACACCAGGGTTGAAATTTAAAGTCCTGCCTTGCACATCAAGTAAATATTGATGAATTTAATTTTAACATTGTCTTTCATTTGACATTTAAATATTAATTTTACCCATCATAATAATAATTTTTTCTTTTAAATAACATTTATAATGACTATATGAAACATCAATTTTTCATATCTTACCTCATATAATAGAAAAACATAATAAGCATAATGATTAAACCAAGCACACACATAATGACAAAGAAGATTTATCTTGGAAACCTTTAAATATGATTCTTCACAAGCAATACAATGGGTTATTACCATGGGCCACCAAATAACATTGGCCCAAAAAAACATGACGAGCCAAGTTTACCTATCAGAGAGAGACGAGATCATGACAAAAATCAAAATTTTCACACACACACATTTAATTACGAATAACTCATTAGTAATAGTAACATATATATATATATGTGTGTGTGTGTGTGTGTGTGTGTGTGTGTGTGTGTGTTACTATTACTAATGAGTTATTCGTAATTAAATGTGTGTGTGTGACCTGTGAAAATAAACTTATGCACTTCAAAATGACGGGTGAAATTAAAATCCACACTACATTAATGATGTTTTTTTCAAAAACAAATGTGTGTGTGTGTGTGTGTGTGTATATATATATATATATATATATATATATATATATATATATCAATGTTACCTATTACTATTACTAATGATTTATTAGTAATTAAATGTGTGTGTGCGTGTTACCTATAAAAATAAACTTATGCACTTCAAAATGACAGGTGAAATTAAAATTCACACGACATTAATGATGTTTTTTTCAAAAATAAAATGTTTTCCTGCTATTATATTAATCAAGCAAAAAATTACAGTTATATATCAACCTTATAGTCCACTTCCTTCATACAAAAATTGTCATCATCACATAGAAAAACTAGAAAACTAAACCTAATATAGTAAGGAAAGTAACCAAACTGTTCAAAAAAAGAGCATTGTCCCTTCTAATCACAAATTCCTTGAAAATTTGTATTCCCCTAATCCCACATAAAAGGTCATTGGTTTTGATATCCAAGAAGACTTCTTTATTCCAAGACATCCATAGAGACCTGTTGGCAGCCAGCAACAACCTCTTCATTTCTTGATAAAATGAAGAGAGATCAGCTCTTATATGATTTATCAAATTAAAATTATAAAAGAGCACCTTCAGAATCTTTGATTCTGAAGGTGTTCTCAATCAAAGAGAAAGTGATTTAATGATCTCAGAGCTGAAAGAAATTTAGTTATAAAACTTGGCTTTTAATTGTCAGATAAGTTTCATTCATTTTGTTATATTATTGAAATCATCATAAGTGAATTGATGTGACTTAAAAGATTTATGCCAAGAGAAATTTCATAAAACACATTATATGTCAAGTAGGGTATTATTAGTCTTTAGACTAAGCGAATTTCAAAAATTAACCTTATATAATACCCTATTATGAACATTGTAAATATCATAGTTAATGACTAGATGATGTTTGTATATAAAACTTTTACATATGGTATATATCCTATATGAGGGTCTAATGTGTCAATAGGATGTTTAATATTGTACATATATATATAGCTTTGTACATATACATAGAATAAACATTAAGTTAACCATTTGAATAAAACATCGTTTAACATTAGAATGTGATTTATTAAACCTAATACCACTACGTAACATTATAAAACAGTGATGATTGTTTGGGTTAGCTAGCCGTGCAATAAATCAATGGTTAATCAATAAACGTTTTGGGTTGATGAGCTGGTATAAAACGTGGCCTCTACCTTTGATAGAGTCGACATTTGTATGCATCTGGTAACGTCGACTTGACAGTGTTAAATGCTTTAGGTCGTTTCAAGTTATGCCATTGTACTTGTTAATTATGAACCTCCGTAAATCATCAACGGCCATAATAATGATTTTTATCAGGCTATGTATCACTGGTTCGCCACCTTAAATAGTAATCACTAACAGAGGTGGTTAATCGTAGGCAAATTAACGCAAGCAACGGTATAGCGTGATATTTATCACTGCTTGAATTCCGCTAAGATGGCGGGGTCAGAGATTAGACTTCCAGTCAGAACTGAAGCATGTGAAGGTTTTCTATCATGTCACTCGTATGGATACCTATTCCCTCTATTTTCATTTCTCCATTCGTCCCACAACGAAACCCGGAAGGTGCTGGAGAAACCATGTCTCCTCTGAATCGCTTTGAGCTTGCGGGATGTGAACTGATTGAAGCTCACCAGGAGGCTGCCCAGAAGTTTGAGAAAATGGGATGGACACATTTCTTTCGAAGCTTTGATGGTCATCACGTAGAGATTACTAAGATGTTTGCAATAAGCTTTGAAGATGAGAGGGTGCGAATTGGGGGTTTCGAATTCGTTATTAACGAAGACAAAATTGCTGAAGCCACAAAGCTTCCATAGGTTGGGGAATGTTGGTTTAAGGGCATGA
>LPNX010506143.1:0-79882 GCA_001517045.1 Pseudotsuga menziesii
ATTTGGTTACGAGAAATGGGGCTTACAACAATAAACTCGTTGCTTTGTTCTTAAGTGTTTAACGAGCATGACAAAGACACAAAGTACACTCAGAATCTTTTTCACGTTTGGGTCCAGAGCACGAAAAAGAGAAAACTAAGCTCAAACCGGGTGTTCCTTTTCCGTAAATTTAGTCCCTCAAGTTCGGAAAAGTGATAAACCTATGCCTGAGAATACTCTTCTCAATTCAAAAGAAAAGAGAGTGATCCTTTCTCGTATTATTCCGCATGGTCCAAGAAAGAGATAACCTACCACCATTGCGGATGCCCATTCACATATTCTTAACGAGCTTGAACGGACGAGATAACTCGGCAATCAAGTCTGTTTTGAAGGAGTCAGACCTGGGCCTAAAGAAAATCCATAAGGGCGGGGAGTCCTATAAAGGGATAGCTTGTAAAAAGAGATTCAACAGAAGCTCTATTTGGCGTGAAAAATAGCTAAGAGGATACCCCTGAACCTGGAACAGTGGCGACATGAGTACCAAAGAATGACCAAGGCATATAAGAAGGATACTCATGAAAGAAGGGTCCTAGCCACGGAAGAACAATGGTAGAGACAAGGGACTAATGGCTTAGAATACCATAGTCCGTGGCAAAAATGTTGAATGCTAAGGTTAATGTGGAGTGAGAAGATGCCAACATGTATTGGAAATAACAAAACCACCCTATTGGAGCAACAACACTTTGTAAAAAGAGATAAACCTGTTCCAAGGCACAAAAAGTATGGTATTAGTTGAGTGACATTTCAAACTATAGAAAAAGACCCACTTTATGAAATATAATTTCTATAAATAGGTTGAAAATTAAAACAAATCTCACCATTTGAACTTTTGAGCTAGAAAAAGCAAATTTACCCTCTACCTTCGATCGATCATTGTGGACAATTGGACCGACGAAATCGAAATCCGCCAGTTGCAGGTAATCCTACACCCTAAGCTCTTTAATTTGATCCAAACAAATGTTAAGTTTAAGTGTGAATTCAGTATTTAACAGCATCCTAAACTATAGCAGTGAGCATCCGCGGGTTGCTGATAGGGAAACTCGCGGATACGCGTTATATCCGCGGGTTGCTTAACTAGAGAGCTGCGGATGAGACGCGACCTGTCTAAAGAGATAGTCGCGGATACTACGTGGAGGACAAAAGCTTACATATATGCAAAAAAAATTGAATTTTGATATGGAAATACTGAATCCAATTGCTTGTATTTGCTAGGTAAAATATGGTTCTGGAGTGGAGGGAAAGGGAGCACGAAATAATGGACCATGCGGCACTCCAAAGTGCGCCCACCATATAGGCATTGAGGACCAGTGGACTACTGAAATTCTTTTGTACATCGCCCATGTGGGCCAATGTCTGCATACTTGATTTCATGGTCAATTATTGGGATCATGATATGGGGATGTTCAATCTACAAGGGGAAACCTTAGAGCTTACCGAGGAAGACATATATTTCATTATCGGGTTGTCACGATGGGGAGCACCGGTGAATCTGGAGGGCATTGGCAGGGTTAGTGACCCCTTAAGTGTCCAAAACTATGTAGACATATTCTGTACACCAGGTACTCATAGAAGGGGAACCAGCATTCCAATTGTAGATATCCAATATTTTACTCTCCAGGTATTAGCTAGTACCATTGTGAGACTTGCAGGATCAACATCATTACATTTGGCCACCAAGAATCAAATGAGGGTGGCAGTTGACTGTTTTAGAGGTGCTCTCTATGATTGGTGCTCAGGAGTTTCCTCCATCATGAGGAGACAACTATCCGACTGCAAGAGAGGAAGACACAAGAATTTTGGCTATGCAAGCATACTAGTGGCGTTCTTCTTCTTCGAGAGTACCAGCCATGAGCCCTGCCATACCGTTACAGGTCAGATCTCCACGTTAGCCGAGGCTGAGCAGGTGGGGAGACATATTCCTCCATCAAGGAGGAGGAGACATAGTGCACAGCGTATATGATGATGACTTCTACACATGGTGGGAACGACAGCTACCGGCATTGGAGCAGTTTCCAAATGCCGGGATGGACTTCCGAGGTGACCTCGACCTTGTCCTCCCTCCAGGAGGAGCATGGGGCGAGCTAGGTAAGTAATTTTTAATTTTTATCATTTTCAAATTTTTATGAATTTTTCAAATGATAGATATATACATATGTACAAGTCTTAACCCTATTCATGTGTCAAAATGCAGATATAGGACCGGTCCGCCCTGAAGGGCACCCTCGCATGTTCGTTCATCCTGTCATGGGTGAGGATCCAGGATTGATCAGGGTACTAGAGGGGAAGTTGTCCAGGATAACCCAATGAGTAATGACCATACGGATAGAGCATATCCCTGTAGCCATGCAGGAGTTCGTAGTAGGAGTGCCACTGGTTTGGCTTCGTCTTTTCAGATGAGTGGCTAGAGCAGTGCTCGTATATAGAGATGCGGTGGAGGCTGCCGAAGCCGAGGAGGCTGAGGAAGCCAGAGTGCATAGAGATCATGTGGACCAAGGTGGTCCAAGTGACCAGGGTGGTCCAGCTTAGACCTAGGGCATTTTGATGGACTATGATCCACATTTTTGGATATTTTGTATATGATGGGATCTACGGATCAGACCTGACCTATCTACAGATAGATATTTTACATATATATATATATATTAGTGTGTGTTGTCAGTTTATTTACAAGTGTTTCTTATATGTTTGCTGTACATTTTTATAAAATGTGTGTGAGATGCCAATCCAAAATGTAATTAGCATATGCATCAGTCAATGAATTTTGGTTTCGTGGAATATGATTGAAAGTAATAACTTCAAAATGTCTTTCCAATAAACGAATTTGCATGAACTGATGTAATAAGATAGGATTTTGTACCTGATAAGCTCGATTGAGCTGGGAAAATACCAACTGAGAATCCAAATGGACCTCAAGCTGGGTTATGCCACGTGACAAAGCCTCCCATAGGAGCTCAATTATAGCCCTATACTCAGCAACATTATTCGAAGCAGGACCGAGACAAGCGCCTCCTATGGCAACAAGCTGTCCTGAGGGAGAATAGATAACCCATGCTGCCGAAGCTAGGTTACAAGTATGATGGCTGACGCCATCAACGAAACCTACATACATTTCAGAAGACATCTGCAACAACCAGTAGATAATATAAAAAACAAAACTGACAACCTAATGTACATAAAAATACATACAATAAAATACAAGAAAAAGTGCTAAGCCTAAGCATAGTACTTCTTCAGGTAGAGCCCATTTCTAGGCTCAGGCAGCTTATTCCCATCGAAATCAACTAACTCATATGCAGCCTTACTTAATACTTTTGACACGACATAGGGTCCTAACCACATTGCCTTGAATTTTCCTGCCCCCAGAGGTTCTTTATCTTGGTCCCAAAGCAAGACAAGTTCCCCTTCAGAGAAAACCCTAGGTTTGACCAATTTATTACACTGAGATTTAACCCTATTTTTATGAGCCTGATTAGTAGTCAACGCATCCCTACGTTGTTCATCAAGGTGTTCTAAATGTACCAGACATTCTTCAAGCTCAGTCGTATCAGGTAACACATGAATGGCTATCTGTAGAGACGGAATTTCACATTCAATCGGAGTAACTGCTTCCACCCCGTGAATGAGTTGGAAAGGTGAGAAACGCGTAGCAGTCTTTACGTTGGTTCGGTAAGCCCAAAGAGCAGGATATAACATGATGTGCCAATTAGAATGGGCTGCATCAATTGTACGTTTAAGGATAGTTTTTAAAGTCTTGTTGACAGCCTCGACCTAACTGTTTGCTTGCGGATAGTATGGAGAAGAATGTTCTTGTCTGAATCCGAGCATAGTAGTCAGTTCCGTCATCATGTTATTTTGAAAATGACTACCATGGTCAATGACAATCACTTTGGGTATACCGAATCATGCAATAATCTGATTGAATACAAAGAAAGCTGCTGTTTCCCCGTCGGCTTTGAAAGTAGGCATTGCCTCTGCCCATTTTGTAAAATAGTCAACAGCGACAATGATGTATTTATGCCCCCCAGCCGAGGTTGGGTTGCATGTCATGTAATCAATCCCCCATTTCATAAAGGGGCCTACCGAGACAACGGGAAATAACGAAATAGGATGCGACCGCATCTTCCTAGTGTAAAGCTGACACAGATGACAACGCTTCCCGGCTTCCACACAATCTTTAAAGATCGTGGGCCAGAAATAACTGGCTCGCAATATCTTCTGGGCCGTTGCTAACCCAGATAAATGACCCCCACATGCTCCACTATGGGAATCATTTAGGACAATCTATGCTTCCTCATGAGTAAGGAAACAACGCAACACAGAATCTACCCCTCGTCGATATAATGTATCTCCTATAATGAGGTAGTTCTTGGCATGAAGGCGTAACTTACGTCGTTCCTCCCTAGAGGAAGCTGCAGGGTACTTCAGAGTCTGGAGATATATAAGAATATCTCCGTACCAAGGATCAGAGGTGGATATCAGGAAGATGTGCTCATCTGGGAATGAGTCATCCTCAATGACTACATCTTTTTCTGTAGGAAATTCGGCTATGAGCTCAGCAAAAACTAAGGACTTATTTGACTTAGTGGGCTGGAAATCCAAGTCAAACTCTTGGAGAATGACTATCCACTTGTTAAATTTTCCCCCAACAATCCATCGGGATAAAAAATATTGGAATGAATTCACATCTGCCACAACTGTGGTGGTCCTCAGTAAAATGTAGTGGCGCAACCTCTGCATAGTATAAACAACTGCTAAGGCTAATTTCTCGAAGTGAGAGTATCTAAGCTCGGGTCTGGCCAAAGCACGGCTAAGATAATAAATGACATGCTCTACAAGCTTATCATCCTCCTGAACTAGCACTACCCCAATGGTCGACTCCGACGCGGCCAGATATAATATAAAATCCCTAGAATAATCTGGTGAACGTAATAAAGGTGTTGACAGCAAAGCTTTTTTCAATGCCTCGAATGCAAGTTGTGCGGTCTCATCCCATACAAATGGGGTGTCCTGTTTGAGCAGGCGCATGAAACCCTTAGTGATCTTGGCATAATTAACAATAAAATGTCGAAGGAAATTAGACTTTCCTTGCAGGCTTTGAAGTTGCCTGAGAGAACGAGGAGGAGGTAGATTCACAATGGCCTCAACTTTCAAAGGATCCACTTGGATGCCTCTACTAGAGACAATGAATCTAAGTAATCTTCCTGACTCGACACAGAAAACACACTTGTGGGGATTCAAGCAAATTTTATAATACTTGCATCGTTCAAACATCAACTATAAATGATCTGGATGTTGGATCCTCTTGCGAGAATGTGCGGGCAGATCATCAAGGTATGGTTCGACAATGGCTTTAATGTCATGAAAAGCAAAGTTCATAGCCCGTTGAAAGGTTGCCCCAAAATTTTTCAATCCGAAGGGCATTTTCTTATACGCAAATGTACCCCAAGGGCAAATGAAAGCAGTTTTATGTTGGTCTTCCGGTTTGATTTGGATTTGATTGTAGCCGGAGAAACCATCCATAAACAAAAACACCTCACTTCCTGCACATGCATCTATGATCTGATCAATAAATGGTGTGGGGTAGTTGTCCTTAGGACAGGCTTTATTGAGGTCTCTAAAGTCTGTACAAACGCGAATAGTCCCTTGCTTTTTATCAACAGAAACAGGGTTGGACACCCATTCAATCAAAGCTATGGGATATATAAAACTAGCTTTCAACAGCTTTCACAGCCGTCGCTTTACGCGGGTTCACAGGTCTTAATTTTTGTCGAACTGGCTTGGCATCAGGATAGGTTCGGATTTCATGTTCAACAATAGATGGATCTATGCCTGGCATCTCCTCATATGACCAGGCAAAGACATCGCAGAATTCCTTAAAAAGGGTAGTATAGATAGCAATCTCCTCAAGAGAGCAGTTTGCACCTATATAGATGTTTTCCATGACATCTGGGTTCACAGAGATGTTAATAGGTATAGTGGCGGAAATGTTTGCCATATTCCCCTCAGCAAACACTCCTTCCCTAGGCCAAGGATTGATAGGTATATCAACATCTTCTGACAGTCTAAAGCAAAACTCTTGGTTTTCTATCCTGCTCAGTTCTGGAAGAAAATAGGATCGATGATGAAGATCCTCACAACTCTTATCACGTCCACTCATGGCTTCCAGAATAGCGTCATCGGAAGGTAGAACTGTGTCTAAGCAATCTATAGAATGTGAAGAGTTTTTCGCCCATGTGGGCAAATAGACTTCTTCCAGATCATCCAAGACTGTTAGAGGATCTGGAATGGGATTAGCAGGAGCTTGAGTGATAGCTTGATAATCCACCTCTACTGCCGATAAGGGCACTTCAGGTTCATGGGGAGTTGGGAGAACCCAAGGATCAGTCCTATCGACAACCGTAGTGATGGACTTCCCCACACTAGTAGAACCAATGTAATTAACCGGGGCTGGAAGATCAAATGTGCCCATCAGTGATGTGTACATTCCAGCCCCCAAGCTCTGTGCAGTAGGTTTGACCTGATCAACCAATGGCACAACGAACTCATTTGACTCTAAACGGCCTTTTCAGGTAAAATCAAGTTGATCAATAGTAACCAACTTGACCTCATGTGGAAAAACCACTACACGAAAAACGGTCGACGCAATAGCGGACATCGCATAAGTCCAATTCCTTCCCAGAAACAAATTGTAGTCCAAGGGAGCATCAATCACTTCTACCTCAACAGACACTGCTTTGCCTGCTAACTTAATTTCAAAAGCAGGCAGGATACCATGCGGATGGAAAGATCTTCCATCGAAAGCAGTAAGTAAAGTGTTTGATGGGACCATCTCTGGGGATCCGAGAGCTTTCCAACAGGTCAAGGACATAACACATGTAGAGGCCCCCTCATCAACAACTGCCCTTCCAATGGTCTTACCACCATGGATGACATCTATTGATAGGGCTACATGGTAAGTCAGGCGAATTTTGACATCAGATAAATGAAACTTCGACATGAGACTCGAAGAGTCCATGCTACCTAAACTGCTAAGAGGGCATCCCGCTGAGCGGGACAACTCTGTAACACCTCCAAAGTTGACATTGTACACGGGGTTTGAGCTAAGTCTTCAACCACAGAGTAGTTTGAACCAGCCCTAGCATTAGGGTTATGCAAGGTCTTCTTGAAGACACCTTTCGGTATATTCAGCATTATTTCAGCAGGTTCCTCTATTGTGAGAGGGTTGGAAGTTTCACCTACAGCTTTACCCTTCTCAGGAGTCTCTTTATCATAGTTTGTGTTCCTTGTCTGCAACAAAGTCGAAGATCAAACCATGTTGATATAGTTTGGGTCAGGGGCAGCTTGAGTGCCCCCTGCTACGTTAGAAGCTGAAGTAGAGTTCTGTCCTTGGGGAAAAGGATCCTTCAGGATAGCCGGTTGTTGAGCTTTAAGCAGCTTCTGGGATTGATCCATAAGGGGACAAAGGTGAGTATGGTGGTCCTCTTGGCACAACTTACAAGGGAACTTGACCTTCTTCTTTTCTTTTTTTCCCCCATTAGCATTGTTTGTGGGCTTTGGCTTGTTTTGGTTTCCCTCTCCCTTCTTACCTTTCTTTTTCTTCCCGCCAGGCTGCTGATTGCCCTTCTGAGAGGTTTGTGCAAAAACATTTGCATTCTGGGGGGAGGGGGCAGCCTTTGCTGCCTCCACCGTAGACTGTTTGAAAGACAACTGATGAAGTTGCTTAGTCAAAGACTCTACGGTGGGAGAATTAACAGACCCAACCACACCATCGGCATGGGGTCCAGGCTTAGGCTTCTCCGTTTCATGCGAAGGCCTCGGTGCCTCAGGGACGATCTCATATAAGATCCCAAACTGTGAATAAATCAAATCCAACTGCTGGGCCCTGAGTATGGCTTCTTCTTCATTCGTTACTCCTGATGTGGAAACATCCTTAGATATGTATGGCAACAGTGATTTAAGGAACCACTCTAACAGAAACTCAGGAGGAATGGTGACTTTGATAAGGCTCTTTTGCCTCCTCCACTCTTGGATATGATCTAAGATGTGGGTAGCCTTGTTTTGTCTAAAAGTAGACAACAAGTCCGTTCCGAAATCATATTGGGCCGGAAGCTGAAAGTGGCTGAGAAAAGCACTAGCCAAGTCCCAGAAACTACTAAAAGTAGCAGAAGGCAATTCTGTGTACCATTTTGCCGCAGTACCTGTCAAGGTCCTTTGGAACATCCTCAACCTCACTGAATCTTCATTCAGCGAATTTGAAGAACACCATAAATGGAAGGTGGTGGCATGAGCCCCAGGATCTTCACCAGCTTTACCTTCGAACTTAGGGATGTCCGATGGTAATTTGGTGGGAACAGGTGGCCACAAGGGATCATGCCTCACCGGGTCATTCATCAATTTGGACAAGTCTGGAAAGTTCAAAGTTGCCAGGAATGGAAGTTTGGGCCTAACCGGGGCACTAAATGTGTCGGCTTGGGGATTAGAGGGACCCGCCCCCGAATGCCCATGGGAAAAAGTGGGGTTTCCCCCAGCCACCGGTTGTGAAGTGGGAAGGTTGCTTTGAAACGGATTCCATCCGTAAGCCACAGGATTGTGTGTGGGAGGTGCAGTGTAAGAAGTTTGGGCCGTCCCCATAGAAAGAGGGGTCTGAAAGACAGGAGCAGGTATCCCTCCGCTAAACAACGAAAAGGGAGAGCTCGTGTATGGGACCGAAATAGGGGTTTGGAAGCTTTGCCCATAAGAGGTGTTGCTCCCAAACTGCACTCCTACATAGGAAGGAGGTGGACCCACATATGGACTGGATGGGGGAATGTGCCCCCCATTCCAAGGGTATCCTTGGACAAATGCTGAGGATCCTACCGGACCACTCCGGGAAGTATAGGGAAAGGAAGAAGGAATGGTAGGTATACTAGGGATCCCAGTAACCATGTCACCAGAAGTACCTCCTAGGTTTGAGTGAACCAGTGGTTGAACCACCCGGCTCGCTGGAGTCAAAGGTGTAGAAGGCAAACTAGATCTAGGGGCACTTACCAGGGGAGGTAGTACCCCTTCAACCGGAAGGGTTGAGGTGAACACAAAAGGAATTTCTTCCATAGAAGACATGATTCTACCCACAGGTACACCTAATACTAGTGAATCAAAAGGTCTAACCTGAATGATCACAGGATCGTTTAAATCAGTCAAGGGGGTGTTAAAGTTTCTTGCAAACTCGTCAGTCTGCAATTCTTCTATCTCAACTCTGTCAAGATCAAAACGGTTAGCAATGAGTTCTGGTTCACCAAGAACTTCACTTATTCCTACAGGTTCAAATGAACTGTCTTTGTCTAATCTTCGCCTTTGGGGTAAAGGTGGAGGCTCCAATGTGGTGAGAGGAGGAAGGTTTCTCAACCTTCTTGACCTTCTAGGAGGTTGGTCCTCCACGATTGAAAATTTGACAAATCACACCCTAAGGCCAACTAAACACAGGCAAAACCACAGAGTATACACTATAAAATTCCTAAAGCCTCAAGCGATCAAACCAGGGTAAAAGATATACTTTCCCGAAGAAAGCTGATGAACGATTACTTGGCGTCCTTGAAGTGGTTCTTAGGCACAAGCAGAGGAATCACCCAACCGCCCTCCTACACTTTCAACAAGGGTTACCTTCCAAGCCCGTTCAAGGTGAACCAGAAATAACCTTCCGGTTTACCTAGGTATGAACCCTAAAAGACAAGAGACTAAAGGCTACCTTGGCAATACCAACAGTCTGGGGGGACAGTCGCAAGCCAAACTCGTACGCATGGGCAGGGTAGCTGATCCCGAAACTCTGTCTAGGACAAAATCCCCAGATGCGCAAAAGTCCTGAGTTATGCTTTGACAAGGATTCAGAGGGTTATCTCCTCTATCCAAGCCCCCACATGGCCTCATGCTTAACTCCCATTTGAGAGGAGCTTCCCAGATATTGTCAATAAATTCAAGGATTTACCTAAAGAAAGGTCCACTACGTCTGAGTTTTATAACTTGCGGGAAGTTTACACTTCCTAGCCCACAAGTCTAGCCTAAGCTAGTAGGTGAAAGGCCCCTAAAAAACAAAACTTACTAGTAAATTTTAATTTATGCGTTCATTTTAAAGGGTTGTTTCTTACTCAAGAGGAAATGGAGTGGTATACTTTATGATGTTTTGACTCAAATAAGAAATAAATGAAAATAAAGGTGTATTCAAAGCAAAATTACCATTATAAAGACAAACTTCTTTTTCTTTTCTTGCGAATATATGTTGATGAACTGAATGCAACGATGAAAGAAACTAAGCCTATATTTTTTTAACTTTTGAGATAATATTTTTAAACTGAAACAAACACTACTTATGCGAAATCAAGATGCAAAAGCTTAACAATGTTTTCTTTTCACTTTTAAAAATACTCAAAATTCTACCATGCACCTACAATGCACTATACTTGAGCAAACTTGAATCAAATAAACTGTCTGAAAGCAACAAACTGAAGCAAACAGGCTGACAGAACCAAAAGGAAACCAACAAAGGTAGGCTAGGAACCCTAGCTTGGGTGCTCACAATGACAAAAATCACTGTAGACTTACAAAGGCAAGTGACAACCAGCCACTGTCAAAAGACAGACTGGAAAAAACAGAGCCCAAGACCCTGATCACTAATATGGATAGAGACACTTTAACCCACAACCCAAACAAGCCAAACTACTTCAGCATGCAAGCAGGAAATAATCCAAGCAAAAAAGACTCAAGGGCTTCCGAAAAAGCAGAAAGTGTGATCACCAAAGGCACTCAGACAAGCTACACAGCATTCATAAAGAAAATCAACTCACAAACAGGGATTATAGAAAGAAAGGAACAAGCAAACCTTAACTTAACAATCCATACTTCTAGGCATATCCGCGACTGTCTAGAAGTGCAACCCGCAGATGATCCACGACTGTTCAATACAGCAACCCGCGGATGCAAACTTGTATTCGCGACTGTGCAGAAGAGAAACTCACGGATGGGTATAAAAATTTTCTCAAATAACAAGAAAAAATTCCAAAGACTTTCAAATACTAAGGCAAGTATAAACCAGAACAAAAGATCACCCACAGACTTCAAGCAAAGACTGGTCAGGGGTGACAGAAAAAACCTACAGTAGTCTAGGCCTCCCCAGCGGAGTCGCCAGTTCTGTTGTATAGGATTACACACCTAATAACCATAGGTCTGGGGTTACCAACATACTCAATCAACTTGCAGACAATTGAATTCTAGAGTGCAGTAAAGGAAATAGGAGGATGAGAAAGATTTACTCGATTAACGAAGGTCGATCCTTGCTTGTCCTCTTCCGTTCTACTTCACCTCCAAAGTCTTCAAGGTTGCTCTTCCTTCACCTATCAAGAGTCAATCTTCCAGATACAAGATGATTCATATATATATATAAGCAGGTTAGATAAATCATATATAAAATGCAGAAACATAAACATTTATCAAACCAAGATACATGAGACACATATGGAAGAAGGATTCTCTTTATTATCAACAATGAAAGAGTTCAGATTACAACCCAACGCCTGAGACAAGGACTCCTCTGCAACTAAAGGATTCTGAGTTTCACTGCTCCAAAGACTTCTGTATAAAATCCACCAGCATAACTTTGCTCTCCAAGTCTATATATCAAACACCCTCCCGAAGGCCTGTATTTATATGGATGAAATAAGGCAGTTTCGAAGGTTGAGACAGTTAAGAAGATTAAGGTAAATGGCTTAACTAATCTCAAGTAATCGCGTGTTTTATTTGTAAATGTCAAAGATAGGCATCCGCGGGTATGAAGAAGGACAACTCGCGTATGATCCACGACTTTCTATAAGAGCAACTCACGGATACATCCATCCGCGACTTGCAAACACCAACACTCGCGGATGATCTGCGAGTTGCATATGAATAGGGTCGCGGATATGTCTTGACATATCAAAAAACGAAAAGTAAACCACTGGATGGATAATGAATGTCATTTACAAGAAGCTCATCTATAGTGTTTTGGGCAAACCTCAATCCATAGATGTCCTTTTGTGTGCCAAAATGAGGGATGTCGGCACTCGGACGAAGAGGTGCCATTCAGGTGGATAACATATACTTATGGAAAGCCTTCATAATTTTATTTCAATCACTTGGAACGTTCATGATTTTAATTAAGGCATAAGGCCATGAAATTACACTTCAAGAATACTCATTCATATTTATTTTGATTCAAATCAACAATAACTTGATATTACTTGAATCTTATAGGAAATATATTCGGTAGTCACAACTATGACTAAAATTCGTACCTCAAATTCTTGTTTCTTATTATGGGCTTGCCTCTACAATGCTTGGGATGTCTAAGGAGTTCACAACATTTTTCATTTTGATGGGTTGAAAATCTTGCAAAGGAAGCATCTAAGATGGCATTTGCTACTTCTATATTATTTGGAAATATTGGTATTGTCTGGAATTTACTTGAAGACATTTAGGCTTCTTATGTTCACTATTTACAATGGGAAGACGAAATAGAAATTGAGAAATGAAAGTGAGGAAAACGCATATTTTGTTTGTTTATGGAATAAACAATACATTTTAGAGAATTTATTGCAAAATGCGCTTATCAACATGCACTTCATTTGAGTCCTTCACAATACAAGCTATACAAGGATATCGTTATATCAATTTATCTAATGAGTCAAATTGGCAGAGATAAGCGTCCAATCAAAATTATTGGTGTTTGGATATTATCCCCTCTTATTCTTAAATAATTGCAATTCTTAGCTTTGTATATTAAGTATAGATTATTTGTCAAATAAAAAAGAAACACAACACCATTCCTTTATTAGGGCCCTTTAGGTTAACATGTTCAATTATTTTAGATGCTCCAACCTTAGAAAGTTGTACTTAAGGGATTGGTACTCCCTAAAATTGACAATTTCAAGTTGTTTGAAATCATTAGTTGATATTAACTAATGATGATAGAGCAAAGTTACCTTCATAGAAACATATACATAAGAGTAGCACTAGAAATATTAAAATCTAAACCAATTAGCAAATTCTAATTCTTGAGGAAATGGTCCAAGTATCAAAGAATGTGTAAGAAGTATAGGGGCGTGGTCAAGGAAAGATTGGACCTATTTAACCAAGTATGATGAGCTTAAAAAATGGAATACTTGGCCTTGTATCCTTAATTTTGGTTAAAAATAATTGTTGCTTCAACAAACATAATACTTGTAAAGTAGTGGTTGTGTGTGTTGGATTTTTTTAGAAAAATATTCTAGTGCTATGATCAAGGATGTTAATGGGAAGGAAGTTCATTTATCCATATCCAATGTTCTATCCACTCAAAGCTACGATGATTGCACCTATTATTCTGCCACAGGGTGAAATGATTTCTACTTGAAAATGATGGTTGTCAAATCAGAATATATTGGGAAATAAAATCATCCACATGCCCTGGTTTTTACTCTTTTTTGTGCATCATTTAATTGCAAATCGAGTATAATATTCTCATGCTGGACTAGGCACCAAACTATGTAATCGTAAATGGTGGTGAAGCAAAGTTTCCTTCATAGAAACAAATAGAAAAGTATAGCGCTAGCAATATTTAAATCTAAGTAGATTAGCACATTGCAAGCCTTGAATGGAATGGAATGGAACTTAGGACCTCAGTCATGACAAGAGCACCACAAACCAATGCACCAACACTTCCTCTTAAAAGAAGAAGTGTCGGATATTTCCAAGAGTACTACAAGCCACCTATAGGCTACGACGTATAAATGTCACACCAGACGTTTTCCCTATTCTCTGGGCAGTGGAATGGAACTTATGACCTCAATCATGATAAGAGCACCACAAACCAATGCACCAACACTTCCTCTTAAAATAATAAGTGTCAAATATTTCCAAGAGTACTACAAGCCACATGTAGGATACAACGTATAAATATCACGCCAGACATTTACCTTATTCTCCGGGCAAGGTAATGGAACTTACAACCTTGGTCATGACAAGAGCACCACAAACCAATGCACCAACACTTCCTCTTAAAAGAATAAGTGTCGAATATTTCCAAGACTACTACAAGCCACTTGTAGGCTACGGCATCTAAATTTCATGCCAGACATTTTCCCTATTCTCCAGGCAGAAGAATGGACTTACGACCTCAGTTATGACAAGAGCACCACAAACCAATGCACCGACACTTCCTCTTAAAAGAAGAAGTGTCGGATATTGCCAAGATTACTACACGCCACCTGTAGGCTACGACGTATAAATGTCACGCCAGATGTTTTCCATATTCTCCAGGAAGGGGAATGGAACTTACGACCTCAGTCATGACAAGAGCACCACAAACCAATGCACCAACACTTCCTCTTAAAATAAGAAGTGTCAGATATTTCCAAGAGTACTACAAGCCACATGTAGGCTACGATGTATAAATGTCACGCCAGATGTTTTCTCTATTCTCTGGGAAGGGGAATGGAACTTATGACATCAATAATGACAAGAGCACCACAAACCAATACACCAACACTTCCTCTTAAAAGAAGAAGCGTCAGATGTTGCCAAGAGTACTACAAGCCACTTGAGGAAATGGTACAAGTATCAAAGAACGTGTAAGAAGGATATAGATGTTGTAAAGGAAGAATTAAACCTACTTAACCAAAGGTAATGGGATTAAAAAAAGAAATACTCAACCATATATACTCCAAAACTAAATATATAAAACCATTATTATAGGAGTAGTGGCATACTACAACGTATGGATACTATGATGATTTATTTATTTTCAATGCTTCCACAATATGTTTATGAGAATTTTATTGTATCTTCATTGGGATAACATGCATATAATAAAAAACATAAAACATGAAGAAAATATTTACTCATCTAAATGAACAAATGAAAATTAATTGAAGACAATATAAATTTTAAGGTGAAGAAATTATAACCAAATTTAACAGTGCGCACACACACATGGAGAATGAATGTTGTTAGTATTCTTCAAGGTGCAGTTAGTGGCCATCCAACATTTTTATACTTATGGAAATCCTTTGTAATTTTACATCAATCATTAGTTAAGTCATGCAACAATGAAATTACACTTCAAGAATATTTATTCATTTTTTTTTCAAATCAACACTAATAAGTCATGCAACAATGAATTACACTTCAAGAATATTCATTCATTTTTTTTTTTCAAATCAACACTAATATGTTGTTCTTACTTAAGTATTATAGGAAATCTATTGAGCAATTACAACTTCGATGGGAATAATACCTCAAATTCATCTTGTTTATTATGGGATTTCCTCTACAATGCTTGGGATGTCTAAGGAGCTCACAACATTTTTCTTTTGGACGGGATGAAAATCTTACAAGGAAGAATTTGAGATGGCATTTGCTAATTAAGTATTATTTGGAAATATTGCTACTATCTAGAATTTAGTTGAATACATTTAGGCTTCTTCTGTTCACTATTTACCATGGGAAAAGGAAATCGAGGTCAAGAAATGAAAATGAGGAAATAAAATATTTTGTTTCTTTATGGAAGCAACAACGCATTTTAGAATATTTATTGCAAACTGTGGTTATTTACATGCACTTAATCTGAGTCCTTTGCAAGAAAATCTATACAAAATATTGTTATTTCCATTGCTTGAATGGATCAAAGTGGGAGAGATGAGTGTCCAATCAAAATTAATGGTGTTTGGATGAGGTTACGGCATTAACCACGCTTATTCTTAAAATGTGACAACGTTGAGATTTATATAAGTATATATTGTTTGTCAAAGCATAAAGAAACACCAAAACATGCCTTTAATAGGTCCATTTAGGTTAACATGTTCAATTCTTTTATATGTTCCCTCTTTAGAAATTTGACTTGTACTTAAGGGATTGTTAGCCCCTAAAATTGAAAATTGAAATTTCAAGTTGTTTGAAATTATTAGTTGATATTAACTAATGGTGGAGGAGCAAATTCAAAAGGTGTTTACCCGAAAGATTAAAATTTAAACGGATTAGCACATTCCAATCCTCGAGGGAATGCTCCAAGTATCAAAGAATGTGTAAGAAGGATAGGGACGTTGTCAAGGAAACATTGGACCTACTTAACCAAGAATTATGGGCTTAAAAAATGAAATACTCGGCCTTATATCCTTAATTTTGGTTCATAAATAATTGTTTCTTTAGAAAACATAATACTTTTGTAAAGTAGCAGGATTAGTGTTGTGTGTGTTGGTTTTTTTCCATACGAAACTAGTGTTATGATCAAGGATGTTGATGGGAAGGAAATTGTTTCATCCATATCCGATGTTCTATAAACTTTAAACTCTATGATGACTAAACCTATCATGCTGCCATAGGGTGTTTTGACAAGAAGGAATTTACCTAGCATCAAAAGGATAATAGAAATGTCTTGTGGGGAAGTCTACAATACAATTTGTGCCAAGTGCAAAAGACTTGATTGTGAGCTATAAATGGCCATCCTATCCAGACCATGTTAAATGGGTTACAAAGGGATAAAATATTAGATAGTATTGTATATGGAAACATAAAGCAAAACTATGACGAAATTGAAGTTGAGGCAATGATTCAGGTAACACTGCTCTACACATAAACTTCACGAAAAGATTGCAATCACTTGTTCTTAGTTCATGATCTAAAATCCTTGAGGATTGTGTGCCTTATTTAGAGATTCTTGTGGGGAATTTGG
Organism: Pseudotsuga menziesii; assembly: GCA_001517045.1. NCBI lineage: Eukaryota > Viridiplantae > Streptophyta > Pinopsida > Pinales > Pinaceae > Pseudotsuga > Pseudotsuga menziesii. Next base: position 16,751 of record LPNX010506143.1, read on the forward strand.
GGCTTCTAGTAAAGTACCTACAAGTTCTACCCAACCCCAAATTTCCCATCCATGTATGCAGTGTCAACTTTTGGTAGTATTTTCTCTTGTGGAGATTGCTTGATGGAGGTGTGTATAACCTATAATCCAAGGAATCATCCATATGCCAATTTCACCTTGGAAGAGATGCCATGTTTTCTTGCTTGACTCCAAATAACAATCTATAGCATATTTTCCAGAGCTTAACTTTTGTAGCTTATTTTAAGTATAAAGAGAATAATTCATGAGGTAGATTTTGGGTAGGGCCTGGTTTGTTCAAGCATGCAAAGGATCCACCCTTTAGCTAATGGAAAGTAAGATATAATTCACATGCAATGGAAATGGTAAGAAACGACAATACTTCTTTACCTAGTAATGCTTAGTTAATATCTAAAATATGGAAGGAATCTAACATCATAAAGGTATTGGGTAGATGAACCAAATACATCCTTAAAATCATACATATAAATTCAACAAAGGAGATTGATATTATTTTGTTTTTGTTAGAAATTCTCGTCACTTGGGGCCAATGCATTCCAAACATTTTCTAAGAAACTGTAACCCAGGGGAATCTAAGCTGTCAAAATCACCCAAGGATCGCACCTAGCCTGGGCCACACCAACCCTTAAAATGGATAATTTTTTGGTGTCTCCTCCCAACTAAATCACCCTAAGGGTATTGAACTCGAGTTTCCTTGCAAATTAAACCCACACCTTAACCGAGTGAGATATCGGAAATTGACTTAAATTTGAAGGATGTGGGTGTAGGATTTGATCCACTTATGTGTGTATAAGTCACAAGATAATTTAATACAATATCTCTAGGTTCAACCATGTGTTTGACCACTACCTTAAGGTGTCTCCATGGCTTCAGGTTAGGCCCTCATTGGAATTGAACCTTTCCCACAGGTGAAAAACTCCTTGTTCTTCACCAATGGATCTAACCCCTTTGGGATTAAATTTGAAGGACACGGTGACGGGATTTGATCCACTTATGTGTGCACATGTCACAAGATCATTTAATACAATATTTCTGGGTGAAACCACACGTCCGACCACTACCTCAATGTGTGATATTATTTGTTAAATACAATATTTATGCTCCAATTCAAAATGTAGCCAGAATATACATTCAAATGCAAACTCTTTGAGATAAATGTTAGTATTAAGAAAATCATATGATAAAGAAAAGAACAAAAAAAAATCTTGATGACATGAACTAGTAATGTGCATCCTTGTTGTGCTTGACTAATAGTTAATTTTTAGAATGTATTAAACTCACTCAAAATATGATCTAACCTTTTTTTATTGCATCAAATCGATCACTTTTTCCATTTGAATTATTTGTTGAAGCAATTCCATGCAACGTAGGAATTATTTATTATTGTCAAGTAAGAAAGAGCAAGATGACTCTAATCTAGAATTAGTGCACATGTGAAGGGAATTAATCCATTTTTGTGCAATTTATTTGTCTCATGATTGATTAATTTATTTATTTATCAATGCATTACAAGATCATGTATAGTATGAGGTTTCAAAAACCCAACCTTATTCATATAAGGATTATGTAAATATATGTTTAATTACAAATGATATAGAGATACAACTAAAAAACCCCTCTAAAAGGGTGACCACATTAAATTCATCTCCATCATACATACTAAACTAAAACCACGTCATAAATGAAGAGAAAATTACAAAAACATCTAAAAATAAAAAAGAAACCATGAAAAAATTGTGAGAGAAACAATAGCCCTGAGACTTCATTTGTTATAAGTCACTTGGATAGGTAAGGATAAAAACCATGTATGGTTTCATAACTTTGATTTACAATTACCATAGTGGGTCCCTCATCATTAAGTAAGGATTGCTAGAGAATCTATAGTGTGTACATGCATTGATTGAAGTGGAACCATGACAATCTTCTTTTCTCTATTAAGAATCGTGGGAAGGGAGAAAGCAAATAATTCGAGTTATCTAAATAGGGGACGATTTTACCCTTGTTTTTGGCAGGTTTTTACTAGTTTCTGGCAATGAATCTTCACAGAATTTTCAAAAGCACAAAAAATACTGTTAGATATTATAGAGTGTGGGTGTTTGGGGGTTTTCCACAGGGACTTCACTTAGTGAACCTCTCACATAGCACGTACGATCGTGGGATATTAAAGAATACCCTTAATTTCCAGAGATATTGACCCAAACTCTTTTTGTTGAAACCCCCTCCCAATACTTAAAACCTCCACGCCACCCCTTTTTATACCTCAATCCTTATAAACCACCCTACCCACTCCCACCTTAAACCCCTCATCCCCCCAATACCTGCAATATATTGGTTCAATTTTTGATAATTTTAAAACCCACAATATGAACTAACGTGATAGGATATTGGTCAACAAGTGAAGACCCCATGGGGTTTTCTTATCATGTGATTTCATTTCTGTGCTTAAAATCACCCAACAAACAACAAAAATTACAGGTTTTGTGGGTTAAATTCACCAGATTCCGAGGGAAAATCAGCTTGAAAGTCAAAATCGTCCCCTAGTTAGATGACTCCCAAATAATTAGTGTGGCATGTTAAGAGATTCCTCTTTTTCAACACCTGTAGTTTCATTTATTATAGGACGTTGAGTAAATTGACCAATTGTAATGTCCCTTTTTTGGAGTTTTGGAGAAAGGTGCAATTCGGGCAAAATTCGAGCTTAACTAGTCGTGACTCTAGAGGGTTCCAAATTTCACCAAATGGTATTGAATGTGAAAGGAGAGGGTATAGTGAGTCTTAAAACATACCAAGGTGTTTTATGGATACTTTGGATCAGACTTTATACCTATGCAACCTTGTTTTGGGTTGATGACAAAAAGGCCAAAAATTAATAGGAAATTGTGATGAAATCCCCCCTAGGGTGTAGGCCAACTCAGCTTCCCAACCCATGTACGAACCTAAAAAATTTGTAATAAAATTATGGGGATTGATATAAGAACTCATGGAATTTCGTTACACATGGTTATTAGTTCATCAAACTGGTTATTTAGTTCCACATTCGTTTGATAACTTTCAGTGAAATTGCTTATGGGGAAATTGCATAACTAGCTTGGTTTTGACATATGAAAGGTAGAGTTAAAGGTTCAAATAAGGATGTGACATATAGTTATCATATATATAAAACAAATTGATTCCCCAACAGTATTAAACACCATATAAATATCTTCATACAAGTCTGGTATAAAACTCATTTAGTATGGGAGTCAATTACAGGAAAACTAGTGAATTAGTAGCATGGAATTGCAAGAGGTTCACATATGGATTTCTTGTATTTAAACCCACATATCATAGGGAAATGAAATTACATATTAAAACATAATATATGGCTATAAAAACATCATCAAACTCAGGTAACATCCCTCATACAAATATGATACAAGACTTCTTCAAGATTGAAGCCAAATTAGTAATGGAAACTAGTGACTCAATGGTATGGGAATGCAAGCTTTTCACACTTGAGTTTATTGGATTTCGAGACACAGAGAATAATTATATGAAATTACAGATTAATACATCATATATGGATTTCCCAACATCATCCAACCCATAGAACATCCCTCATACAAATCTGGTATAAAACTACTTCAAGATTGAAGCCAAAATCCATGAAAACTAGTGATACAATGGCATGAGAATGCAAGCTTTTCACATAGGAGTTTCTTGGATTTCGATATGAATAGAATATGGGAATTAAAGTACAGAGTATTAAATAATATATTTCTTCCCCAACATCATCAAAATCAGAGAAAAATCCTCATACAAATCTCATATAAAGATACTTCAATATTGAAGCCAAATCCATGAAAACTAGTTATTCAAGAGCATGAGAATTCAAGACTTTCATACATGTATTTCTGATATTTTGACTTAGAAAGAATTTGGAAATGATATTATAGAGCCATTAATCATGTATCAAATCTTGTGCATCAACTATACTCAGCAAAGCGCAAGCACCACTCCAACAAGTGCGCCATCAAATGAGAGTGTGGGGGAATGGAAAAGAAGGAATGAGAGAATGGGGAGATAGATGAGAATTCAACTGTATGGACCTTCAACCTGTAGATAAATTTCCTTCATTAATATCCCATGAGAGTTCTGAATAGCCTCTCCATCAACCAACTTGGAAAGGAATCCAACTCCCTCGAAATTGGTTCACAAGCAAGGAGAGTGAACACTCACAGTGCAATGGACAGGAAAAAACTCTCCAAAATTCCAAATGCCAATTAAAAAATGATAAAAATATATTCTCATTCCTAATGACATATTATTATAAGCCTCATGGGGCCTCCTAAGGTCTAATTCCCCTCCATGGGATTCCTTCAACTCATCTTAGTGCATAGTAACTCATATGACACTTGTCTTCCTCTTCATGCTCCAATTATTTCCCCAATTCGAATGGCTTCCGTTAACCCCCAAATTCGACCTCTTGGTGGCTATTTTTATCCCTGTAATTTCATATTTGTCATATTTCATCAATCAGGTCTTAATTTTTCATACTTGCCATTTAATCTTCCATCATTTGTTGTCATAAAGTGCATGGAATCTCCTCCCAAGTGGCACACATTGTCTTATAGTCTCTTCCTCTTCCATGGGATTTAATATCCTTTATTAATTCGAATTACTTGGCTCATTATATTATATTTTACACTACATCACCATCCAATAAAATTACATTACCCATGTATTCGAATTTGGATGAAGACCATGCCAAGTGTGCAGGAAATCTGGTCACCTAAAGGCTCCACAAGCTTCCAAGTGTCTCCATGAATCCATGCCACCTTATTTTATTAGAATTTATAATTTATGTGACCCATTTAAATGTGAATATGATAAACTAAATTCCTTTTGGGTCCCATATCCCCACGGGGTCTTCACTTGTTGACCAATATCCTATCACGTTAGTTCATATTGTGGGTTTTAAAATTATCAAAAATTGAACCAATATATTGCAGGTATTGGGGGGATGAGGGGTTTAAGGTGGGGGTGGGTAGGGTGGTTTATAAGGATTGAGGTATAAAAAGGGGTGGCGTGGAGGTTTTAAGTATTGGGAGGGGGTTTCAACAAAAAGAGTTTGGGTCAATATCTCTGGAAATTAAGGGTATTCTTTAATATCCCACGATCGTACATGCTATGTGAGAGGTTCAATAAGTGAAGTCCCCGTGTATATCCCCTTATTACAAAATTTATGTCTCCATGTCAACCTAGGGAACTATTAGGTTGGTGAAACATTATTTGCAAGTAGTCTTAATTGGAAATTGTTTAATTGGGGACATGACACCAATAACGATATATGAGATGATCATGACATACAAAGTGGCTCCATCCTCTTTCCATGTACCTTAAGGAGGGATGAAATCATTCCCTATAACTTCTGCTTCCATGAAATGTGGGAAAAATTATTCTCAAAAAATATTAAATCCATGAAATGAGGCGAATTGATGGTCTCCAATAAATAACCATTCCAAAAAAATAGGGAAAATGGGAGGATAAATCTCTAATGAAATGTGGGAAAAATTATTCTAAAGAAATATTCAATCCATGAAATGATGGCGAATTGATGGTCTCCAATAAATAACCATTCCAAAAACATAGGGAAAATGGAAGGATCAAGCTCTAATTTCATAGAAACTATGGGTGAATGGGAGGACTAATGTTGTTAAGGCAAATTTCCAATAACTGGGGCTATGTCTAAGGAAAATTTCCAATAACCGGGGCTTTGTCACCAACATACTGGATGAGAGAATATTTACATCTAAAAGACTCCATATAGTTAGATTATACTCTAAACATTTAATTGGCACTATACAAATCTAAGCTAAAGAATGAAAGAGAAAGATTTCATGTACCTGGTTAGATTTTATTTGTTCCTTCATACCTGCTCCTTGTTGTGAATCCAAAAACCCACAATGCCAACAAGATACCCTCCTCAAACAAATTTGGGTATAAAAGGTGACTATTGAAATCAACATGAAACTAGTTAATAAATTTCACATCAAGATACAATCCAAATATGATACAATGACAAACACAATATATAGGGAAGGGAAAGATGTCCAATATTTATTATATGAAATAAATATTATATAGCATACCTTGTTCTGCTTGGCAACTCATCAAAACTAGCACTCCACGCCTCCCCTACTCAAGTACTCTGCAAGTCCCACTCCAAATATCCACATGCATAGGGGTAGAAACCACTTGACGTTAGTAGTTTAAGCACATAGGGATATGGATAAATGATTAGTACCAGTGATAGGAAGGGAAGGAGAATATATGTCAAGTAATTCCTCCAACAAAACAATACAATGAAAAAACTATCCTCACTTGGTCTATATCACTTCTTTTATAGTTAATTAGGATAGTTACTTGGTGGTTGGGAAAGTTGTAATCGAGTAGGTGGTTCCCAAAATAATATGCAACATGAAAACTCAACATTTTCTTGTATTTGTTGTCAAATCAAATATGCTCTTTTGAAGGATTAAAACTTTTCAAGGTGCTTGGGAATGAAAAAGACTTGCTTGAATTTTTAGGTCCATAACGACAGAGATCAAATCAAGGCTCTTCAATCCATAAGTGTCATTTTTTGAAAATGGACAATGACACTTGGAGTGTCTTCTTTTGCACTGTCATCACGGGTGGAGAAGTATCGATTTGAGTTACAACACATGCCCCTAATGTATGGGTTCAGAAGGGGACATGATGGCCAAAATAAATTATAATAACCAATGGAATGAGATGTGGAGTAAACATGGCCAAATATTCCAAGATTCCAAGCCGTGACAAAGTACCTAAACCATATAAAGTATGTTAGACAATATTTTACTTGGAATGGGTATGTCCATGTTCAATGTGATAGAACATGGAATCCAAATAGATACACTGTAGATCCATGACATAAATGTGAATGACGTAATGATCATGGCCATGAAAGAATACATAGTGGATCCATGTAATATATATAAGTGGTCATGGCCACAAAGATGATACACAGTGGATCCATGCCAAATAGACTATCATAGCCACACATGAATACAAGGAGGATATATGTTAATATGGATATAATTGCCATAAATGAATACACAGTGTATCTATGTATCATCATTTAGTAAGAGAACACTATATAGCTAAGATGATTAATAGTTCTCCCAATGGTACCGGTGTCTGATGAGGTGTGGTATAGTTTTTTTAAACTCAAGAAATAACAAAATGTGAGGATATTATTGTTGGAACAAGGTCTTTCGTTCAACTTCATAAAGGTACAAATCTTTACCATGCAGATATATGATCTGAATTCAAACATGGAGGACATTGTTTGATTACCAATCATTGATGTATACCATTAACAAATGCAAGGTAACCCAAGATGATTATAATGGGAACTAAGGTACCTATTACATTCTAACAAGTGTGAATATATGTTTTGGAGTAAAAAACCTATAGAATCTATCGAGAAGGAGACATTGATGTAATCCCATTACCCAATAGAGAGGGAACTTGCCACTAATTGTTGCAAGCCCCAAGGTACTACTGAGACTCTAGACTTCATTCCTAGAGAAAGATGAGTTGAATTCTATGGGAAAATACCTATATTAAGGGAGTCATTAAGGAATCCCCCATCATCAAACATGAGGAAATATCATGGACTAATTTTATTTAGGAAGGATTGGGACAAATATTTGCAAAACATACCATCGAGTACATCTCCTGCATCAACCATATGTAAATAGTGCATAGAAGAGATCCTCTATGAAACAACTGATAATGAAAGATATTGACAGGGGTGAGGACTTCCACCAATTATGAAAATGGAATCCAAGTTATAGTATGAATCCCTAAATGTGAATATATTTCTTGATGTCGAACATCAAGGGAAACCACTCAATCAGTGAACAATGAGGATTTGTCACTATTAAGTTCAAGGTTACCTGCCAATGATGTAAACAAGTCCAAGGTTCTATGACTCTAGGTTAAATCCTTAGATCATATGATTCATCATTGTTGAGACACAACTCACCTTTGAGAAGTCAATGGAGGTCTTCCACGTAAGCATGAGTCCATACATTGAGTGCAATGATACATGCTGAGAACAAACTGACACGAGGAAATGGAAAACATATGAGGTTGAGGAAACTGTAAAATTGTCGACACATGTTATATCCTTGAACATTAATCACGACACAAAAAGCAAATTGGGAAGGTTTTGACACAAAGGGACCAATGATATAAATATGCAATGTAAGAGACATTACCAGATTCTCCATATGATTGGAAGAGTAGCCAAATAGAGGAGTACTAAATATACGATTAAGGTTCGATTCCTAATGCTAAGTACTATAATTCAAATTGTTGATAGACTCAAAATGGTGCTATGTTCAAGGCTAACACAACTTGCTGCCACTATTAAATAGACATTGGAGAACTTTCCCTTCCCTCTCTATATTTTTTAAATATTGATTTTTTTATCTTTTTCATATAATGAAATCTTGAAAAGAATAAAAGTATGATATAATACATTAGACAAGACAACTGTTGCATGGGCGTGCAGCTGCATTCCAAGAGTACATACCAAACCTATGCAAAAAATGAAAAAAGGGGGTGTGTATGATGTGGAAGCTCTTGAAACATGTTTTCTCTGGTAAGAGTATCAAGATGCCACTACAATAAGTAGCAAAGGAGATTGGGATTAGGAGAACAAAGTGGTGGTATGTAACTAAAGGAAAATTGCAGTGAGCATTAGGCTACAAAAGTGCAAGTGTCTTGATGCAAATGCAATGTCACAAAATGCATAATTTAAGAGTATCCTGGTAAATGGAAAAAGTAAGAGTTACAGAGGGTCATGAGGCATCATCTCGATGACATGGTGGGACTATATAGGGACACTTGAAACTACCACAAATGTCAGCATGGGTACCATAAGACAACGAGGTTCTAACTAGGGAACCCATGAGTCAGTAAGCTCTAACATGGAAAATGACAACTTTACTAAGAACAAAGGGCAGCATTGGGGTTGTATGCACCAGTATCCATAGTGATAGGTAGAAACTATAGTTGCACAAGAAATATTGACAAAATTATTCTACGAAAATCATGGTTTTAGTTAACAGATGGTGTTTTAATGGAACCCATGTATTAAATATGTGGCCTACCAGCAAGAATGGTAGATTGGATGAGGAAATTTGGAAAAAAATTGAAATTTGTAGAGCTATATGTGAGAAATTTTGGCTATGTTATGTGAAGGAGGTCCAAAAAGGTTGTCAAAAGAATATAATCGGGTGATATACTTTCCAAAGTTAACCCATGAGTCCAATACGAGAATTTAAAAACAAAGAGTCCCATAAATTTTCTATGAAGATGAGCCCAATGAATATTTATGATGTACATGCATGAGTCGATGGAGTAAGTCTAAATCGATGAGTCCAATGAAGTTCTATCAGGATAATATTAGTGAAATATTTCCAATGCACCCTCGTCAGTCCAATGGAGTAATTCTGACTCGATGAGTCCAATGAAGATCTATCGAGATGAGAATAGTGAAATATATCTGATGTATACTCCTAATTCTAATGAAGTTATATCAAGATGAGATCAGTAAAATATTTTCATTGTATCGTCATGAGTTTGATGGAGTAATTCCAACCTAGTTACTCCTATGAAGGTCTACCGGGATGATCCCAATGAAATATTTCCAATGTACACTTGTGAGTCTAACGGAGTAATTCCAAACCAATGTGTCCAATGAAGGTCTATTGGGATGAGCTTAGTGAAATATTTTTCGATGTTAAATCATGAGTTTGATATGAAAATTATAATACAATGAGTCTGATGAAGGTTCCATCAAAGTAGCTTAGTTTAACATTTCCTATGCTAACTCATGAGTCCAATATGAAAATTTTGATCCAATGATTTTTATGAGGGTTCCATTGGTAGGAGCTCAGTGCAACATTTCTAATGTTGAATCACAAGTTTGATATGAAAATTCTAACCCAAATATTTCAATGAAGGTTCCATTGGGAGGAGCTTAGTGTAACATTTTCGATGCTAACTCAGGAGTTCGATAAGATGAGTCTGACTAGACAAGTTTGATAAAGGCTCTATCAGGATGATCTCAGAGAAAAATCTCTAATGATAATATAGGAGGCCAATAAGGGGAGCCTAAAATGGATTATTGGACGAGTATGGTCTAGGTGGACACAGTTCCACATTACCCCTGCCACTTAAGATGCCACATCAGTAGTGCAGAAAATGCTATAAAAAAGTTTGAAGCTGAAAAATTGCATAAAAAGAGCAGTTTTTCTTGGAATATAATGAGACCTACATCAATTGCTCTTGAGGTCGGCGTATCTCTGTTTGGTTCTCTTCTTTGTATGTTTTACATAGAATATGAACATATAAGATATTAATAATAATAATATAAATTTGCAAATGCAATTGAATAAATAAATTATCATGCAAATAATATTTTTACCTTCGCCAATTATCGAATGAAGAGGTGTTTTGAAGAACATAGTCATGTATCGAAGTTTTTTATTTCTATGATAGCTTGAAACAACCCCATTTCCTTCTAACACCTCACCTACAATTCTCTCATCTTATTCATCATCCCATACACACCAATTGACAGTATTTAAATTCTTCTTATAATCTATGCAAAATCCAATAGCCTCTTGCATTGAATATCTCTCAAACATGCCACTTTCTAGTTTTCCCCTAGTATGATTTTTTTTTCCGAATCTTTCATATATCATTCTATAGGATATATCCATCTCGTTCTTACTAGGCAACAATGCTCTAGTTCATATTCTAGACCTATCAAAATATGCATAGAATTAATCAACATTTTTAGTGAAAAAGCACATTCCAATAAACAAAGGGCTTCAACAACATCTCCCCTCGAACTATCAAACCTCAAAGGATCTAATACACGTAAAATCATTCTCTTTAATATTAGGCCCAAACTTATAATTGTTAATCTTTACTCTTTTTCTAAACTTGATATATTAACCACCAAAGGTAAAATATCCTTAATTGTGACATGATAGTTGTGGGTCTTGAGGCCTCTTAAGATATTAATGTTAGTTTTTACTTCCAGTATTACTACTTACATATCCAATGGGAAAGTGAGTTTGAGAAATCAAATTTAAGAAGTGTGCACATTGTTCCTTTTTCCATGCATAAAGAGCACTAATATTTATATTTTTTTAACCCAAATATTTAGTTATTGAAAGTCTTAACATGAAAACACAATATTAGAAGAGCCAAAAAGAGTTTCTATAATATCGTATGTTATATTTTTCTCAATATGCATAAATTCAACACTATGCTTAATGGCTATATCGTTAAAGTATGGTGACTTATAGAATATGTACAATCTTTTTACACCACTTTCATTACATTCATAATCTCTACTATCACAAATGCCACTAGTTTCAATAAAATAACATTATTTTTTGTCTATTTTCTATAATTTATTCCCTTTCTATCATCAATGGTGCTTCACAATTCTCTTCCTGACTATCGAAATTTGGTTTTTATCGATGATATCAGATGCTACATTTTAAGGTAAAGCACAATTTCCATAATAAATAAACTTACACAAACTTCTTAAGTGCCACACAATCCTTAAACATGCAAAAATGACATCCATGGTAGCCATGAGCAATAAGACCAGACAATGTGCCATTAACAGGAAGATCATGAACATTCAACAATAAATAAGCTCTTAAATTGAATTGGATTGAAGCACCATCCCATAAATAATGAATTGATTCAATTCCTTTCCATAATTCTATTAGCTCATCATATAATGGTTCTAAATAAACATAAAATATATTTAAACTTACAGTTTTGATTCTTCGTATAATCAATGATAACATTAAAAAAATGGTTTAGTTCCCAACAATGGATGCAAGTTACAATTTATTAAAAAGACTAGCCAATTTGAACATTTGGTGCTTTGATTTGAAAATGTATTCATTCCATCTAGAACCAATCGACCCAACCTTATATCACAAGGATCTTAGGAAAAATCTATCAATCTATTGTTGAGTTCCATCCCTTTCTTAAAATCAAGCAATGCCATTGTTTTCCATTAGTTCTCTTATTTTGGGCATGCCATTGCTTAATTTCAACAATGCCTTAATACCTATACATTCAGAGTAAATGTGGTTATAGATGAAAGCCTAGGAAGATCCTTACTATAGTTGATTGCAACTCTAGTATATACCTCCCTTCTTGATACTTTGGACATTTAGTCTCACTCACTATATTTTTGTAAAATCATTCACAACCCTTCACACATGTGTGGATGGTTTATACCCTAATCCTAGCTTAATGATTTTCATTTTGCATTGACTTCATTTTGTTAGAAATGTGGATTCAAGTGGTAACAATTGAAGCAACAATGCCAATAAATCATATACAATCTCATTTGTCAAACCATGCACCTTTTGAAAGTTAATAATTCAAAGGATTGTTGTCATTGACTTAACTTGCAAGTACGATATATAGGTTTCAAAGAAACCTCTATCAACTTGTTGCAATCATCTTTGAGACCCTCATTCAACATTCTATAAACTTAAAACCATTCATGTATAATTGTTGCCACTTCATGTAATTTTGTTTCCTCCATCTCATCTCTCATGTTATGTAGTTCTATCATATCTTAATTATTTTTAGCCCGAGGGCTTATACCACTATGCCCATAACCTATCATATGTCGATAACTTGTAGTTATTTTTTCATCTTTCCACCGCGGCAATATTTTTATGGACATGGATATCTCTCCAACTCCTTTTCATTACATATACTCCCATTGTGTGCACGGTATCCATCAATTGTCAATGTTTGATGTTAACTCAACTTTGATGTTCTACATGCAATTATGAATATGATATGTTAATTAATGCATCTAAAATAATCTATATAGTACAAGGGCAAAAAATATACCTACATTGTAAATATCACCAACTATTGTGTATGAATAATAGTTGGTGTGCTTGGTTTGTATTCCATAGTCATAGGTCCAAAATTACGATTTCCACTCTCGCAAACCCAAAATTCATATTAGCACTTGAGATAGAGTAGGAAAATTAGTTGATAGTCTTCAACCAAAAATAAAACTAATAGGCATATTTTTTACATTAGGATTCCAATTTCCTTTATCTTATTATGTTGAATATTCATCAAAGGCAACTCCAAGATGAAACTGATTAAAATGCATGAAAACATGAGAGAATCGTCGGTCGGAGGAACTATGCGGTCAAGGATAAAACTTTACTTGTCTTAAGGCATAATTAAGACAACACATAATGAGGCCCATGTGGAAAATATAAAGAATGATAATACCAATAACATTTAAGTCATTTTCAAAAGCACCAAAACTGTAGTCACTATGTTCAGGTTTAAGTTTATATTGACCATTAAGAAATTCAAAAAGGAAGTGAAGACATTTGATAAATGCATTGAGTTTTAAAAATATATTGTGTTTTAAGTTTAGAAACCATTTTCTTTTATCCTAGAGAAAATGGTATTTAAATCCCAAATATCGGCTTCATTTTATTTCAGGGCTGCATAGTTTGGACATGAACATGAGTTCATGTATGTATATGAAGTAAGAAATAATTTAATATTGTAGTTTATTATGTACCACAACATCGAAGAAGGACATATAATAGGAAGAAACAATCAAATCTATTTAGGACTTGTTGACAAGTTGTAATTCACCTCGTGAAATCAACAGGGGTTAGCCCTAGGGAAAGGTATCAATTAGACTCGACAACATTTGGAATAGGGAACCCATCTGAATTATGGCTCAGTAACCATTATGGTTTGAAGTTTTATCAATGGAATCTTGATCCACCATTTAGTTTTTTTTTAATGCAATGTATGGAATGTAGTTAATCTATGTTGTAAAATGCAAAATCGTTCTTATTCTAACTAATAAATAGATATGTGAACACTGTACCAAATAGGTAAAATGTTTTAATATTCAATAAATAGTTATTGTATGAACATGAGCATAAACATAAATAACCAGTTGCACACCAAAATAGTCTAAAAATGAGAAACTAATTACAGTACTATATTCATGGTTATAGCACAAGCATTCTAGAGAAAAAATAGAGAAATAGATGCTACTTCTTTAGAAAAATAATATAATGTATAGAAAACCATTCTCATAGAAATTATGGAATGCAACCAATTAACAGAAAAATTTCCACGCATTGAAACCCCAAAGTTGAAATTCACCTCTCAAATAGTTAGGCCATCAATGGATTCTTCGTATTAGAACTTTGCAAAATGTGTTTTACATCAAGTGTGTAAGCATAATATCCCTTATAGCAAAAGACCCTCCCCATAACCAAAGATACCTCCCTTTATTCATACCTGTTAGGGTACACATGGTACTCCCAAAGGACCGAACACCAAGAGAAACCACTTTACACAAATGAATCACAGATCAATACACCAATGTTTGTCACGTGGTTAAAACCCTCGAGAGGGAAACAGTCCACGACCCCAGCCAAATAGCTACTTGGAGAAATTTATAATGGAAAAGAAAGAAAGTTACATGAGCTTCTCATAATCGATCAACTAGCCAAGGACCCTCTATGCTCTTTAAATCGAGATCATAGACCAATCGGGTGTTAAGCCATGGATCAATGGTAGGTATGATCTAAGAGAAGTTGAACCATCGGATCACTCTATGTATAGAACATATCGTGACCTTCGGATTAGAATATTTACAAATGCATACTAATGCATACTAAAGAAGCACATTTTTACCTAACGGATATATTACACAAGTTGATCTTAACTAACTCCTAAGTGTCTAAATATCCTAGCATCCCCCCTGAAGAACAACTTGGGATAGGATTGAAGGATTTACAAAAGTGACACTATTAGGAGAAGGAAGTAGGCATTAGAGCCTATCCCCCCTTAAGGACACATTCTCGAACTCCTAACATAGACCGAAGTTTAGAAAACTTCGCTTATGTAAGAGACTTGGTGAAGATGTCTACAACTTGATCATCTGTAGGGCAATAGAGCATTTCAAGAACACGATCATGAACAATATTTCTGATGAAGTGCATGTGTAGCTCAATGTGTTTGCTGCATTGATGTAGAACTGGATCTTTGGCAAGCTTGATGGAACTTTGATTGTTGCACCAAAGTGGAGTAGGTTGTTGTTGCTCGAATCCAAACTCTGAAAGGATCTGTCGAAGCCATAAAGCTTCCTGACTGGCATTAACTGCGGCTCGATATTCTGCTTCTGCTGAACAAAAGAGCAAGAGCTTGTTGTTCTTACAAGCCCAAGTGACAGGTCCAGATCCCAGACTGAAAACATAACCTGCAATAGACTTTCAATCATCAGGATTGTCAGCCCAATCTCAATCAGTGAAACCAACCAACAAAGTTTCCCCCCCCCTGTATTGTAATGAATCCCAAACTGAATTGTACCTCGAATATATCGAAGTATTTTTTTTGCTGCTTTCTAGTGAATTTCATGAGGAATTTGCATATAACGGGCAACACGACCAACAGCAAAGGAAAGGTCAGGACGGGAATGAGTCAAGTATAAAAGGCTACCAACAAGCTGACGATACAAGGTGGTATCTACTTCAAGGGAAGTACAAGTGGTAGAAAGTTTGACTCCAGACTGGAAGGGAGAAGGGGTTGGTTTACAATCTTCCACGTGGAAGCGACGAAGTAGGTCACAAGCATACTTAGACTAGAAAAGAAATATTCCTTCTTTGGTGTGCAAGACTTGGAGACCAATAAAATAATGCAAATGTCCTAAGTCTGGCATTTCAAAATTTTGCTTAAGACTGTATTTCACATGGGTTATAAGTTTAGGGTCACTACCAGTAAGGATAAGATCATCAACATAAAGAACAAGTATGATGAGATGGTTTCCTACTTTCTTGGTATAGACATTGGGGTCAGAATGGCATCTAGAAAAACCAGTGTCAAGGAGAAAGCTATCCATTTTGGCATACCAAGATCTAGGAGCTTGCTTAAGGCCGTATAAGGATTTCTTAAGGAGACAGACAAGCCTAGAGTTATCCTAAACATATCCAGGAGGTTGTTCCATATAAATTTCCTCCTGTAAATCACCATGTAAAAAGGTAGACTTGACATCCATTTGATGGACTTCCCAGTTATGTAAGACTGCAAGGGAAAGAACAAGGCGGATGGAGTTCATTTTTTCTATAGGGGCAAAGGTTTCATTGTAGTCAATCCCTTCAACTTGGGAAAAACCTTTGGCAACTAACCTTGCCTTAAGTCTTTCAACACTTCCATCTGATGCATACTTAGTTATGTAGATCCATTTACATCTGACAAGTTTTCTTCCTTTTGGAAGAGGAACAAGATCCCAAGTATCGTTCGCCATTAAGGAACGATATTCTTCATCCATAGCTGCATCCAAATCTGGATTTCCTAAAGCTTCTGCAAAAGTTTTTGGATCATGATTCTCGGAAACTTGAGCCAAAAGAGAAGAGGCTTGCTGAAACTGAGAACGTGTTCGACATTGATCTCTAGGATCACCGGCAAGATCACCAACTGCTTCACATGTTGAACGGACCCATCGAGGAGGCATTGGTGCTGGTGCAATTGGAGGAACATGAGAAGGCGGAGGTAGATTTTCATCCTTACTATCATCATTAGAAACTGGAGTTGGAAACCTGTCAAGGAAACTGGAAGAAGAAGAATAAGAAGAAGGCACAATCGTCGAATCAAGCTCGCAGGCCAAAGATGGCACACCCGCCAAGTTAGGCTCGCAGGCCAAGAGATTTTCATCAAATTTAACATCTCTTCTAATGATTATATCATGAGAATGTGGTTGAAGAAGTCTATAACCTTTTATATCTTCAGAATATCCAACAAATATGCACTTTTCACTTTTAGGCTATAATGCTTTCCATTTTTCATCCAGAATGTGAGCCCGTGCTTCACAACCAAACACACGGAAGTGACTTACATCTGGTTTAATTTTACTCCATGCTTCTTTCGGTGTTATACCTTGTAAAACTTTAGTGGGTGTGCGATTAACTATGTAATTTGCACAATTTATGGCCTCAGCCCAATATTGAAGACTTAGTCCCTTAGATTGGATCATGCAATTAGCCATTTCTTTTAAAGTGTGGTTCTTCCGTTCAGCTACACCATTTTGTTGTGGTGTGTATGGAATAGTGTGCTATTGTTGGATTCCTTGTTCAGTGCAAAAAGTAGTGAACTTGTTGTTAACATATTCTCCTCCATTGTCAGATCTTAACTTAATAATTTGATGACCAAATTGTTTTTCAACAAGGGCCTTGTAGGCCAAGAACATGTTAAATACTTCGCTCTTAAGTTTTAGGAAGTAAACCCAAGTGCGTCTGGAGTAGTCATCAATGAAAGTTAAGAAATATTTGAAACCAGAAAAGGAAGCAGATGGAAAAGGGCCGCACAAGTCACTGTGCACAAGCTCCAAGGGAACCGAGGCATGCCAAGAGGCACGTTTGTCAAAACTGTCCCAATGATGTTTTTCGAGTACACAACCGAAACAAACACCATCCTTGCAAGATACCAGCAGAAGACCAGTCACCATATTGTCTTTACATAGTTGTTGCAATGAGCGATAATTTAAGTGACCAAATCGTTCATGCCAAAGTTTGCTCAAGTTATCACTATGAGCAACAAAAACTGAAGGAAAAGGTGATGACCCAAAGTTGTTAAATTTGTACAACCTGGTAATATCATCAACAGTTCCAGTAGCAAGGACATTTTGAGGATTTTTAAAATCCTTGATTACAACTTGGTGAGGTGTAAATGTCACAGTTTTACCTTCACCTGAATGAGTAATTTGATAGACTGATAAAAAATTGCAGGAAACTTTTGAAACACATAGTACATCATTGAAATGACCATTTTCTACTGGAACTGTTCCAGATCCTACAACACTTAGAGATATATCATCACCAACAAATATTTGTTTGGTGTTACATTCATGCATAGTAGAAAAGATGGCTTTATCCTTAGCCATATGATAAGATGCTCCAGAATCAATGGGTCATTTTATTAAAGTAGAAGAAGAAGATGCAGTATAAGAGTAACCAGAAGCACAAAGTGCATGTCCATGAGAGTTAGATTCTGAAGACGAATCTAGGCTAATGTGGCGCTTCTTCATTGCTACTTCTAAGGCTGCCATCTTCTTAAAACACTTAGATTCATCATGATTATCTTTCCCACAAAAACTGCAATGACGCTCAGTCTACTTTCCTTTTGGCTTGGATCCTTTGTCATTTTTTAAAGAAGGAGCGGATTGAGAGGGTTTAGGACCCTTGTTGTTTGGCATATTATTTCGAAAATTCTTTTTCTTGGGAGGCTTGGACTTTTCTTTCTGTTGGGACAATAAGGCTTTCCCAGATGTATCTGCATTGTTAATTATTCCAAGATGAATGAGCTTATCTTGCTCTCTAATTAAGGAATCACAAAATGATTCAAGACTAGGCTCTTGATAGCTAGCTGTAGTCAATGATTCTTTCATGGAGTAGAATGTAGATACAAAAACAGAATATGTAGGTCAAAGTTTGGAAAGAATATGATAAATACATTGTTTGTCTTCTTTCTTAATCTTGCATTCTGCACATAAGAGTCTAAGAGTTTTATACTTAGATAAATAGTCTTGAATGCATGAAAAATCATTTGGATTCAAGGAAATCAACTCATTCTCAAGTTGATGACACTGAATTTCATTGTGTTTACCAAACACAGATTCCAACTTTTCCCAAGCTAAATCAGGTTCATCAATTCCAGATATGTGAAATCACAAATCAATAGAGATTGACATCCCAATCAATCCACGAGCTTCATCACATCTATTTGCCCATTTAATTTTCTTATCATCATCATTGGGTTTTGTTTCTTTCCCTGAGGTTATCCTGAAAAGTCTCCTACTTCGCAGAACATCCTCCATACGAGATTTCTAGGAGAAATAGTTAGAACTTGTAAGTATAATATCACAAGGGGCGGCCATGCTTTAAAATAATCTTTGAAAGAACAGAAACTAACTACCTGAATGCAAAGATCTCGAAAAAATATGCGGTTTAAAAAAAACGACACTGAAAACTGATTCTGGATGATGAAGTTACGTTTGATCAAAGAAAATGTTGAAGATGTCCCCAATAGTGACGTGGCAGATATTAACTTGACCAACTAAAAAAAGAGGCCCCTCTTCCCAAGATCAACCTTTGACAATCACTTTACAATAAAGTTGATTTGAAGTGAATCACTTTTGTATAATAAGTGAGGTTCACTTTTACAATAATGTGACTTTTAAATAGTGTGGCAATAAATTAAACTTAAGTGACTCATTTTTTATTTTATTTTATTTATGTGAGATGCACTTTTACAATAAAGTAACTTTAAAATAGAAATTGCATGCACTAAAAAGTAGCTTGATAAGACTTGAACTCAAGACTTATCAAGGAGTAAAGCAACTTTGGACCAAGTGAGCTAAGTTTAAAAGGTATGTAAAAGTATGGAAAGAGGAAGGGGGCTCTTCTTCTTCTTTTTTTAACTCTTCTCTCTCGTTCTTCGTGCTTTCTTTCTTTTCCTGCAAATCACAACAACAACAAAAAACACAAAAACAAAAACAAAAAACTTTTTCCACATAATGGGGTTAGATCTTGGTTAGCTTACCTGGAAAGTCTACGTTTTCAAGTTTTCTCGTTGTTTCTGATTTGTCGTGATCGCACAAGGTGCACAGCAAAGAGCATATGTAGCCGAGAAGACAAGAAAAAAAAAACTTTCCCTCGCTGTTTCTGATTCGCCGCGATCGCGCAAGGTGCACAGCAAAGAGCATACGCAGCCAGAAAAGGCAACAGTCCGAGACTAAAACAAAAATATCTAATAATAAAACTGATAAAATATGAGAGATTTAAAAAAAAAAAACCAAATCTGTCACTGTAACATTAGACCTTCAGATTTGCCGAAATGGGTGTTTCTGGAACAAACAGAAATGGTTTTTAGTGAAACAAAAACTGTTTCCAAATGGAAACAGCACTTCGAACGCAATGGAACAGCTCCCACCAGTAAAAAAATGCACAAAAAATCTAGAACCAGAACCCCTTTCAAAGTTTTGGCAACACCGGTTCCAAATCTTGATCAAAACCAAACTATTGGATTTCCAATGGCCTTTGGCCTTTCAAGTGACTCTTGTACTTCCTCCTTGATTTTTCAAGTCTCTCATTGGTTTTTCCTTTTCTCTAGTTTGAAGTTTGTATAAGCTTTAATTTTATGAGATTAATTCAAATGTTTTTGTTATTTTCCTCATTTCCATATCTAATACATGTTTTAGATAATGAAATGTGTGATTTTCTTCTTTTGAAACATTGAGGAGTGTAGTTTACTCTACCTGAGATTTGTTGAATAGGGCCATGCAATTTCTGTGTGTTTTAAATTTCTAGTGACAAGTTTTCATCCTATATCCTTTTGCTATATTTCCTATTTCATTTAAAAACTCTCCTCTCTGTGTCACTTGATGGGTAACAACATAGCAAGATACACAACTTAAGAATATATACACATTTTGAATCATACTTTAGTGATTCACATTACACCTAAGAAATTCAATTTAATAAGTTTTTAAAGTTTACTTCCTTGAGTTCAATGACCTTCTTCACTTTTATTCTTGCTACAAAGTTTATAATCCATTCCACAACTCAACTTGATCCCTTTTTCTTCTTACAATGTACAATGTACCCCTATATTGATTCAAGATTTCATATCCTTTTAGAAGGTCAATTGAAACCATTTATAACAGTAAAGTTATCGAGCTCTCTAATACCTTTCCAACATTATACAAAAGTCCAAAAATAGAGGTTAGAGTCAAAAGTTATGACCAAAACTATGAGTTCACCTTTTGGAGTTTCGACTAGTTGGAGGCCTAATCCTGTGAAATGTTGGCTAGTTATGGACCTAATGCTCTGACATGTTGGACCTTAGAGGGATTAATCTATAAATTTCATCCCTTAGAGGAACTAAGCTCCAAAAGGTTTACCACTGAACAGATCAAGCTCTGAAACGTTTTCCACTTAATAGATTAAGCTCTGAAATGTCGCTCACCTAATGGATTAAGCTCAGAAACATCAACCAGTTAAGGGATTAAACTATGAAATTAAGGGCTTAAGATCTAAAAAGTTATCATATTTAGACATAAAGATTCAATGTTTTTGTCCCTTTTAAGAGAAACTACTCTGAGGTTATGATTTACCTTTACGAAAAACTCCTAATTCATATTTTATATTTTGCTTCAAAGCCACTTCAGAGGTTTGGGAGAAGATAAGAATGGGGATCATCATGAAAATTTGATACTAACACAAGTTTGGAAAGTTAAACTTAGTTTTGTCGCACTAATCAACACTTTAGTGAACCTAATTCCACCCTAATGACCGTAATGGCATTTGGGTAACCCTAATGACATCCAGTTGTTCCTAATGGCTCTCCAAATGTTCCTAATTTCATTTGAAGGGTCCCTAATAGTTTCTACATGCCTTGAATTAGATGTTTGATTCATTCATAATTGAAGATCCCACCTTTAAAATAAAATCTACCATCTCTTTCACCTATGACTCTAGACTCCTCAGTTCTTCTTAATCACTTACAAGCATTCAACATGATGAGATATATCAAAGGGAAAGTGACAAAACTAGTTGATAAATGCATCAAAGAAATTAGTGATTTAAGAAATGTTTAGTGCACTACTTGAGAACGTACTAGCCAACAATGTGCCCCAATCAAGCAAAAATTAATAGATCATGGTTGAAGGAGAGTGTATTTAGGTGTTTGATTCTCAATCCAAAAAAAATAAGGTGAGGCCTCAAGTTACATGACTTGGGGAGTTGTTGAGGGCTCAACAAATGGCAACACACTGAGCAAAGCTAGAATATTTGTTGTTCCAGTTGTTAGTAGACATTGAAGTGTAAAAATGCCATCTTATTTTTTCAATCACTAAGACATTTAGTAGGTCATGGGTCCATGTGAACTTGTCTTGTGAAATGGTCAATGATCATAATTGTGCATCCATTTATAGAAAATTCATCCATTGTACCATAGAGATTTTATAATGAATTTCATTTTTTGTATTGTAAATAAAAAAGGTGAGTTATAGTATGGGTACCAAGGATTTATATATTTGGGAATTGAAATATTTTCACTATTCACTACTTATTATCTCTCAGGTTTTTCTCCACTACTTTCAAGTGTCCATTTCCCCGGTGGAGTCGCCACGACATCACAAACATTGCCTTGCTGCTAGTGGGTGTCTATAGCTCCGACGGGGTTATCCATGTATCTTTAGATAATCTCCTTTTGTTCTTGTTTTCATCACTAACACACTGATACATTGATCCACCTAATATTAAAATTAACAAAGGTCACTCTTTATTGAAGAGTCGATTCAATGCAATTTCTAGGATCAATCACTAGATGAAGTTTATCAATGATTCTCAAGACTGTGTCAAAAACCCTTACATAAATATAGCATGGAATAATTTTTAGGAAACATTGATACAATTTAAATACGTAGTGTTCTATAATCACATATTGTGATCTAAAGAAAGCTTGGTTGGTCTATGGAATTGTGCAAACAACTAGACCCGATGATGAGCTTCAACAAGATCCTTGCATAGTACTATGCATGTTAGGCCGAAATTGATCAAGAATTCATATTAAATTGCCAATGAGGGAGGTTTGATGTATCAAAAGATATTCAGAGATAGAAAAAGAACAACAAAATTCAATAAATCTACAATTAACCTACCTAACTAAAATAAATCAAGGACAACTACTTATGCTAAAAACAAATTTGAATCAAATGAAGACATAGTTGTACAAGATAATGACTAAGAGGTTCATTTAACTATGTCAATGAAAACAAAACTAAATTTATTAAATAAAACATTAAAGCAATAAATAAATATATGGATCCTACTCCTATCCAGAACTACATTGGATGTTCAACCTCACGTAAAATCATAAATCAAGTGTAACCATCATAGATGGTCTTACCTATCATGATGCCAAAGTGGAGCATAGGCATGAAAATCTAGTCAGGTGAGTGATGTCTTTTCGCAAGCATTTTGGCAAAAAGCATCTTGTTCTTCGTGAAGAATACAAGGTGATATAAAGGATTTGAAATCCGTGAGGATTCCATCCTTGATTCCACAGAGTCATGAAAGTGATTATTGAATGATTGAGTGTCGAGATTGTAACTCAGTGATTGATGACCAACCTTATCTAACTTGTTATTATAGCACTCACAATGAACAAATAATACATCTATGGGATGATTTTTGTTTTGGTCATGCTCAACCATCAATTGGATAATTGGCTATCTTCATGGATTGGGATCCTCATATAGAGACACAAAATGTGTAGTTGTCAATATTAACTCATGTTTTTGTTGTTGTGCCTCATATCTCAAACTTTCTTCGAGATTTACTATTTTAGAAGAGGGATACTCTGTATTACAGTTGTATGTATTTGACATGATTGTATCATTATCATTATAATTTATCAAACCAATATTGGCCTCCTATTTATTTCTTAGGTTGGTTGAGGATTGGTGTTTATGAAGTCTCAGTTGTTGTTGTTGTGGAACCTTTTCTAGGTGAATCAATTCCTGCACAACCTTATATCTGTGTCGTATCTCATAATCACTATCCTTAACCTCTTTCAATTCCAATTATATATACTCAATTTCATCATGTGTGTCATTAGCATGAATATGACAAGGCAGGGAGACTATGGATTGGGTTTGTATCTCTTTTCTCAGCATATCATTTTTAAAATGACATTACATTAAGCTATGATGGATTATGGAATGTGAGAGTTCATTAATTTCTTGGAAAAGGGTTTCTATTGGGTCTATGTTGTCTTCTCCTTCCACAAACATCAACTAATTGTTCTCAAAATTGAAACATGCAGAAGTATAGGACCCTGGTAGGAATTCAAACCCTACAAAAGGAGGACTATTAAATGTCAATGGTACACCATGTTCTCTTGATAATTCATGTAAATCTAGTTCATCATATTCTTCTATTACTATATAATCAAAATGAGGATGACTAAGACTTGACATAAGACATTCACCAATCAGAGGGTTATTTGGAAAATAAGAACTATGATAAGCTTTATTTATCAAGTTCATGGTGTGCTCTCTCTTATCTTTTGAAAGAGTTTGTAACTTACATGAAAGATCTAAAAATTTTCCTAACGTGATACCCTTTTTTTCCATCAATTCTTCCTTGTGAACACACAAACCTATAATCATCTCTTAGAACATGTTTTATTGAGTTAATAGGCGTTAATTCAATTAATTTGACTTCATCACTCTTTTTGTTAGTGACATTAAAAGGGTAATAGCGTGAAAGGATATTGTTTATCTAAGGG
Source organism: Pseudotsuga menziesii (assembly GCA_001517045.1). Classification (NCBI taxonomy): domain Eukaryota; kingdom Viridiplantae; phylum Streptophyta; class Pinopsida; order Pinales; family Pinaceae; genus Pseudotsuga; species Pseudotsuga menziesii. The sequence continues at coordinate 41,243 of LPNX010506143.1, forward strand.
ATGGGTTCTATATACCATTCACACATGATTGCAAATGAATGTTTTTGGTTGCCATGAAGGTGATACTAGGCTTTATGTAATCTCATGTTGAATGTAATCTCATGTTGAAGTCTTGGATGGATTCTTCATCTAATTCATTTTCATTTCACAAATTTATCAATGCATTCCACACACATTGTGATTTTCATCACAAGCATTTTGAAACACTTTCTTAAAATCAAACCAGTTTTGAATTGTCTCAATGGGTAAGACATCATACCAACTTGAAAATTTAGATTTAAAAGGAAGGAAACATATTACAAGCAATATCTCCTTGTACAATATCCAGAAAACACAAAGTACATTCATATTTCCTTATATGTTTAAATGTTGTTATGTTTCTTCACTGTCAAATTTTGGCAAGAGATTAACTGCCTTTCTTGGGAGGTCATGTAGAGGTCCTTGAAGGTCCAATGTGGTGTTGGCGCCCCACACAAGGATTTGGGGCATAGCCATAAATAATTTTTATAGAAAGAGAATGCAACTATACAGAGGACATCTTGTCATTGACCCTCCTAGTTCCAAAACTATTGACAAGACATAATTCACCTTGTGTAATCAACAGGGGTTACACCTAGTGAAAGGGCCCAATTAGAACCAAGACCATTTGGAATAGGGAACCCATCCAGATTATGTCCTGACAACCATTATGGTTTGAGGTTTTATCAGTTATGGCTCGATCCACCATTTAGGTTTTTTAAATGCAATGTATGAAATGCAACTAATCTAAGATGCATAATGTATAATGATGCTCGGGCTAACTAACATAGCTAGAAATGTGAACAAAGTATGAAATATGTAACATGTTGTTATATTCAATAAATAGTTATTGTATGATCAAGAACATAACATAAATACCCAATTGCACACTAGAACAATTTGAAAAATGAGCAAATGATTATGATACTATATTCACAACAATATCACAAGAATTATAGAGAAAAAATAGAAAAAGAGATGCTACTTCTATAGAAAATAGTATAAAGTACATAAAAACATTCTCGCAACAATTATAGAATGCAACAAATTAGCAAAAAAAGTTCCACACTTTGAGGTCCCATAATTGAATTTTTCCTCCAAAATAGTTTAGCTAGCAAAGGCTTATTTTTTGTAACACGTCGGTTTTGACCCCGTTTGCATTAAGATGTATATGATGTATATATTGTAATTAATCATGGTGTGGAGCTCAAGGCAAATGCCCCACCATCAATTTAGTATTTTATGGTAGGCAATTAGATTGGTGCTGATGGTATGTTTTGCTAACCATGCACGTTATAAATTTGGTCATCATGTGCATATGCAGTTTAAATTAAAATACCCACAACCATCTATGTCAATGCAACAAATAATGAGATGGGGGCATGATTTCCTAAGGATAAGGGGGGGGTATTTAACCTCTGATCCAATGGGGAAAATACAAGTGTCAAAAGGAGAACCCATCAACTGTCAACCACCTTTCTTGTCTTATTCACCATCCATTTAAATTTCTCCAAGAGTTAGCTGGGCAGTTATTGCCTTGGGGCTTGTGAGGTGTGGGTAGCCATCAATTCTGGCAGGGTCGTCACTCTTTGACCACATGCATGCCCAAAGGAGGATATCGCATTCATTTTTCCCACACGTGGAGGAAGACAGCTGCATTCTACACTCACGCATGGGAAGTAGTGGTTTCCTCATTCACTTGTGTGCAGGCATTACTCCCTCACGTAGACATCGTTCCCCTCAATCCTCCATTTTCTCCTTCATGATTTTGCAGTTTGCTTCCATTCTCCCACGACTAGAAGTCTATTTTGGCAGTGCCCAGCAGATTGAGGAAGAAACCACAATTTCTGGGTGGTTGTTGAGCCATTTTCACCCACGTGAAACTATTGATCATTTGGTGAACTCGATTTTGGCCCAGGGGTTGTTTTTCCTTAGCTAACAAATCTGATTTTAGATCCCATGATGTTTCCTTCAAGCCCAGAATATTGCAATTATTGTGTATGCCTCTGTTGTTTTAGTCTGAACTGGTTTGGGAGTGGAAATGGGGTCTGAACTAGCTTGATTAATCTAGTGTGAGAAGGAACCTCATAGATAGATCTAGGGGGGCATTTTTCTTCTTTGCACACCCTGAATAGCACTAGAAGGGAAGGCATAGCCTAAGGGACTGTGTAGCAGAGAAGGGGATGCTTCCTTGTGTTGGGTGTGTAGATGTTCTAGAATCCAAGCTAAATCTGGTGCAGGTGTCCATAGCTCTGTGGTTGAGCTCACTAGCTTAGCAGCCAGCCTCTCCAACTCCCTTGCAGCCTGATAAACCCAACTTTGTTGGCTTGGATGAGTTTTGTTGTATCCTTGACTATGTGTGAACCTAGTAGTGTTCCTTGTTCCTTGTGGAAATCATGCCCAGCTCGAGGGTGGCAGTGCTGCTGAGAGATTGATGAGCACACTGGCCTATGGTTGGGTGGAACATTGTAGCGACATAGCTGGTTACGAGACAAGCTTCGCTTCCAAGATAAGTATTCTTGTGTTTAAATCTCTGCACTTGTATTTGCTTAAATGAATTATGGTGAACATGTGAATGCTTGAATGTGTATGCTTCCACTGTAGATTGCATTAGGCATCTATATATGTTATGCTCATGCGTTTAAATTTAATTATCATGTTCATGGGGCTAGTATGCCCGGATTAGATAGCAGTATAGTCGCGCCCTCTCTTTGGTAGAAGGGTGGGGACATGATATTTTTATTAGAATTTTTCAAAAATAGTTTTACATCAAGTCTACAAGGAGAATCTTCATCATTGCAAAAGTCCCTCTCTAGAGTAAAAAAATCCTCCTTTTAATTAGGCCAAGAGTACATTAAGAATAAGAATGGTTGTTGACTTTCCAATGGCCTTTGGCATTCTAGGTGATTGTTGGATTTCCAATTTCCTTTGTCCTTCTAGGTGACTCTTGGATTTCCAATGGCATTTGGTCTTCCAAGTGACTCTTGGCCTTCCTCCTTGACTTTTCAAGTCTCTCATTGGTTTATCCTTTTCTCTAGTTTGAGTTTTACATAAACTTTACTTTCATGAGATTAATTCTAATGAATTTTTCATTTTCCTCATTTGAATATCCAAAACATGTTTGAAATAATGAAATATGTGTTATTCTTCTTTTGAAACATCGAGGAGTATATTTTCGTCTCCCTAAGATTTGTTGAATAAGAGCATGCAATTTCTGTGTGTTTAACATTTCTATCACTAGTCTTCCTCATGAGTCCAGTGACCTTCATCACTTTTATTCTTGCTACCAAGTTTTTGGTACATTCCATAACTCAACTTGGTACCTTTTGCCACTAACAATGTACCCCTATTTTTATTTGCAATTCCAGAATAATTTACAAGGTCACATGAAAAAAATTATAATAGTAAATTTGTAGATGTATTAAAGACTTTTCCAATGGTATAAATAACTCCCAAAATTGAGCTTGGAGTCAAATGTTATGACCAAAACTATGAGGTCACTTTTCATAGTTTTGACCATTTAAAGACATAATCCTATGAAATGTCAACCAATTAGGGACCTAATGCTTTGAAATGTTTTCCCTTATATGGATTAATATTTGAAACATTGGCCCTTATGTTGGTTGTGGAGCTTGATCTTCCTGATTTAAAGATCGTGTTGTTCAACCGTGTTTATACCCCATTTTTATATACTTTGTAGGTGGATTTTACACACATCCCAGTGGGGGGGTGTGGGCGAACATCACCCCCCCCCCCCTCGGTTGGGGAGTCCTAAGGGTCGATGAGCCCCCAGCAAGGGTTTGAGGGAAGCGCCCCCAAAAGAAATTTTTTGGTTGTTTTTTTTGTCTGTGATTTTTCGACCAATGGTTTACATGATCATGGTATTGGGTGTTCTATGGTATTTTCCCATGGTAATCCCTATTTAAAAGGAAGGCATTGTATTACGATTGTGTATTGTAATGCATTGTAATGAAATTACTAGTGAGTCTAAGAGAGATTGTGAGAGAGTAAAGAGGAAGTAGCAGAGGATGTGTTGCAGGTTGTATCCCTTCATTTTATTGGACGATATAATAGAAAGGACTAACAATTTCTCTGTGGATATATCTCATCTTGGGTTAACCATGTTATATTGGTGTCTCTCTTGTAATGGGTTTATGTATTTTATATTCGCATCTTGTTTTCTGTTATTGCTTTGCGATCATGTTTTTTCTAACACCTTAAAGGGATTAAACACGGAACATAAACCGCTTAATGGATAATTAGAGGAAGTTTGAGGTCCAAAATGGGTCTCCTAAGGAAAATAATAAAATAATAGTTAAAGTAATATAATAATATTATAAATTTTGAAGGAAAAGACACAAAACTACTTTTTGTTTTTGTATTTTCAACTTCTCTCCCTATGATTTTACTCAGGTTTCGAGCGGGAGCACTTGTTGGATGTGGAATTCAATTCCACATCCAACGAGTACCCACATTGCATACTTTTGATGGACCCCACCCCACGAAAAATGAGAAATACATTGCATACTTGAAAGTAACATGTTTCTTAAATGTATTTCTCATTTTTCGTGGGGTTGGGTCCATCAAAAGTATGTAGTGTGGTACTTATTGGATGCAAAATTGAATTTTGCATCCAACGAGTGCTCTTGCTCGAAATTTGAGTAAAACCACGAAGAGATAAGTTGAAAATATGAAAACAAAAAGCAATCAATACAACTAGCATACCTCGAAAAAGGGGGAAATGAAACACCGAAGAAAACTTAAATATGTTGCAAAATGAGAAAAAGTTGTGTGTATGTATATAATATAATTTTATATGTTGAAAGCAAGTCTAGCTAATCTATGTAGTCATAGCAATTGATGAAATTGAAAGGAAAACTTTATTGCAAGTACCAATAAGCAATAAATAGAAACCCAGGTAAAGAATGGAAAGTAAAATGAAATGTATATTAATCTGTCATACAAGAAAGTATACATATGTGACTAAAACAATTAAAGACTAGGTAGTGATCAAGTTTGACATTAATTATATTGGAAATCAACATTAGTATTTTCAGTTGGTAGGGGGAGTGTAGGGATTTAAGGTTGCAATTTTAAGTGCGAATGGGACAAAAAATGAAGGAGTGCCCCTTCCTTTGGCTGCTCCATATTCATGATCCAATAAACATGCTTAACGTTTCTTGTGGTGATTGCCCCACATGTTTTGGTTGTCTAAATTACGGTGAAACTATATCATGTTCACATCATACACAATAAGTAATATAAACTCATCATTACAATATTTAATGAGATAGGTATAAGTTAACGGAGCAGTTGTTGGTTCCACCAGCTCTGCTTCGTGTGGCGACTCCAAAACCCGTAAGAGAAGGACCTTGCCAGGGCGGAATTCCAGACCTGGCTTATGTCTCGCTTTGAACTGGTCAGAACGAGAAATATGGGGTGTGTTGGGGAGCAGCATTGGCTTACAAACATTTTCAGTTCGGATGGTAATTTGGCTTTCAGTCGCTTGCAAGCTCCACCCTGTGGTAAAATCAGAAGGTTCTGTGTAATCATTAAGATGAGTGGTCTTGTCAGTTTTTTTCAGAAACTTTATGCATCTCAGTCCTATCGAGAATGCTATTGGAAGGGATTTTAGGGTGACTTTTTGTCAGGTTTATGTGGGAAGGGCTATGTAAAGGATGTGGTTTCGTCCTAGTCTGAAGAATTCAAATTGTAAATCTCTTTTGCTGATAATATATTGAACGACTCCTTACTTACAAAAAAAAAGGAGCAGTTTTTTTGGATTTTTTTTTGTCGAAATACAATAATATTTTTTTGGTTGAAATTTAAATTTTGAAGTGTTTAAATTATGTTTTTGAATGTGTAAATAGATTCAACGCTCAAAACCTATGTGACACTCACATTATGAAATTTCCATAAGTGGTATCAATGATTCTAAGAATTTTTCAAGATTTCCAATGATATTCTGAACAATCCCACTTCATTGTAATGATGACAACCTCGCTACATAATTTGGTGCAGCCTTGGCTCAACATTAGTCACTTGACACCTTATACTAATACTCAATTGCTACTGACATGAAAGGGAAAATCCACAATTTTTGCAGCGCTGAACTCAATAATATTCTTGTCAAAATTAATCTTTTCGTATCAACTATTTAAAAAATAATATCTTTTGTACCAAGTTGTAAATATTAAAACTACATATAACATTGCTACACATGAAAATCTCATATACACCAAAAGTTGGTCTTTTACCAAATTGTAAATAATAAAGCTACATATAATTGCTATACATGAAAGGGGGTCTTGGTGTCAATGAGCTTGACACAAGGGCACCCTCTTTGTTGCATGTGCATGGCTATAAGATATCTAAGGGTTTAGCTTACTTCAATAAAATATACATCATTATATATGGAGATACTAACAATATATTTGTTAATCTCAATTTTAGTTTGCAAATATTTAGCTTAGCTTCAATATAATATATATAGTTACACATAGAAATATTATTAATAATAATACATTTGTTAATCTTATTATTAATTTACATAAAATATATATTAATATTATTATTATTTTACATAAAATAAAGATAATCTCATTATTAACTTTTTTTTTTCTTTTAAAAAGCTTATATCTATTCATAATATTTTAAGTTTTTAAATAAATATAATTTTAAATATTTATTATTTTAACTTATTTATATATGTATACATATTTTTGGTTTTATCAATTTTTTTATGTTATTATTTATCCTAATCTATTTGAAAACAAAATTTTAATGAATCTTATATACTATGTATTATTTTCATTATTAATGTCAACTCATTTATATACAAATAGAAAATGGTTCTTTTAAAAATCTCTAATAGGTTCATCTTTGTTCATCTTTTATGTTTCTCCATTACTTATGTAAAAAGAGACACACATGTATTTTAAATATTTTATCAATTTCAAAATTATTTTTAAATTAATAAAAAATTAAAATCCTAAAAAATTCTTTTAAAAATCTCTAATACATTCATCTTTCCCATATTTTATGGTTCTTCATTGTTTAGGTTAAAAAATAAATAAATAAACACATGTATTTTTTATGATTCTTCATTGTTTAGGTTAAGAAATGAACACATGTATTTTACACATTTTATCAATTTCAAAATTATTTTTTAAATTAATAAAAATTAAAATTCCTAAAACATTTAACCTTCATCTATACAAACACATACATATCATGTGTTACAATTATAAAATTCAATTTCCCTAATTTTAATATAAATCATTAATGTCTAAGGAATATTGCGGTCTAATGCCATGTCACAAGAGACATTTAATAGCCCACATTCCATCAATCATTCGCCTAAAATATTGTTATTATTAATTTAATAAAGTACCTAAAATATTGTTATTATTAATTTAATAAAGTGATTAAGATAATCATGAATAATTTATTATTATTAATTTAATAAAGTGATTAAGCTAATCATGAATTAGTGATTGGAATTTAATATTTTGAATTTAATATTATATTTTATCCATCTTTGGCTGCTGCTTTTACAGTAAATCTTAATTTAACATAGATTTAAACATAACATTTGGCAGTTCCCGGGCTAGGCTTTTGTAGCGCTGTTGATTCTTGACACGTACCTGCCGTGACAGCGTGTCGGAATAGACACCACACTGTCAGCCTCTTTGAAGAATCGATTCTTTCTTTTTCCCATTCCCCGTGAAATCTCCAAAATACTTCGAATTTTATCTCAGATTCAGTCATTTCTGCAGGCAAGTATGTCCCGGAGCGGCAAGGTAGGTTGGGTGGGAGTCGGCGTTTGCGGGATCGCATTTAACGGAAATTCGTACGTTTTTGGCTGGTTTTGGATCGTTCGGTATAAATTGGTTCGACAATCCGGCGGAACGGCTGTTTTTACTGGTATGCATAATTTTACTGTCATATCTTCTAGTAGACCCTTCAGTCTCAGAATATGGACGGTATTTAGTGGTTAGAGTTTGAGGATTAGTGGTAAAAATGAAGACAATGTGTGATTTCCGCGGCGAAATTAGGTGAACAGTGTAGAGCAGATGCTGCCTGTCTGTGTTTATCGTGCGACTGGCACATCCATGGCGCCAATGCCCTCTCGAAACGGCATATTCGCACCATTCTCTGCGATGGATGCAGCGTCGAGCCCGCGACATTCAGTTGTAATAACCACAAATTGTACTTTAACCACAAATTGTCCTTCTGCTTGCATAATTGTGATAGGCAAAACCATTCCAACTCACCGCAGCATAAGAGGAAGTCTATTACAAGGGTTGCGCATCTGCACAAGAGCTTGCGGAGCTACGGAGTTGTAAGTTGGATAGACTGGGTGGTAGGGTGGGGCAATTCAGTGGTGGAGGACAGTTCATTGGAGAATCTTTTTTCCTCCGGCATCGCTGCAAGATTTGCACAGAATCTGGGTTCGTGGATGGAACCTTCTGCTTCTTCAATGGTTGATTTGCCATTGTCGTCACAGCGCGATTCCAATGCAAATACAAGGATCTTTGATTCAGAGGGTTCCGCTGGTAGCGTGGCAGCCATGAAGGTAAGCGTAATTAATGTTCTCAATAGGTGTTATTAATGTTCTTCTCAATACAATTAATGTTCTTCTCCAATGAATGGGCCCAATATGAAATTAGGATTAGTTTTCCAAATTTAATTACTACTTACAAATCCTATACTTATGTTATGTTAGTTCTTTCAATTAGGTATTTGTAATTACAAATAATAATTATAAAAAAAAACAAACATACAAGTACATATATTTATATAATTATAATATAACAAACATTATAATCTTCATTAACTCTTGCCAACCTCTGAGTAAAATACATTTACCATGACCATCTGCTATGAGTAAAATACATTTACCATGGTCATCTGCTATGAGTAAAATACAAATATATACCAATTTTCCCCTTGTTATTTTCCCTTTTTCCATATCACCAATCAAACAGCTTGAGATTTCCCTAATACCTAGCACACTAGTAGTTAGGTAGACAAATTTGACCATCAATCTCAACTTTTGATGGTTTTCATGTGCCCATGTCCATGGGCCTGCCTCCTCCTATACTCATACATCTTTGTAAATAAATGAGTCAACTCAGCCAACTTATGAGACTGACCTGAAACCAGAGCTGCTGTGGATGGATTCTGAGACAAGACAATCTCATACCCATCTCCATATGAGCTCATTCCTTCTGCCATCAACTGCCAAAACATGGCTCCTCCACCTGCTCCTCCCCTGCTGGCAGAAGCATATACATGTCTATATACCCTATCAAATAAATTGTTTCTCTCACCCAAGCCAAATCCAGGGTCTTTGTAAGATTTCCCAAACTCTGCAAACAGAACTGGTTTCTTCAATATTCTGCTTCCATCTTCCAGATGGCTCTCTATCCAGCTATGCAAAAATGAAAGCTGGGCCTCCTCGTCTGATCCAGCAAGCCTTTAAAGTTAAAATCACAGTTCAATATATCAGTATAAGCTCTACATCATCATCAACTAAGGCACACCTGTTGCTATAATAATACATTGGCTGCCTGTAAGATTACATGAATCAATGCAGGACCTTACATGAATCAATGCAGGACAAGTGTTAACTTAATCAATTCCTCATGTTGGACCCAAAATCTCAATTATACATAAAAGTCTAGAAAACAACTTTTAATCACTCCAATACAGTATAAATATGGGTTAAAAAGGATAGAGGCTTACCAAATGTCAGGGTAGGAATGAACAGTTGCAAAATCAATTCCTCTAATTTGATTATTGGTAATGAAATCTGTCCCCACAGAAAAGCCTGGATTGATCACGGTTTTGTATTCTCCATAAAATCCTTCCAAACCAGCCTCCAAAAGATGGTTTCCATCAATGGATTTCACATGGCTAGCCATCTCTTCAATCCACCCCTGTTTGCTCATCACAGCCAAAGAACTACCGTGTTTATTCATAACATTCACACACAATCATTACCAAAATAATTAAGTACTAGAAAGCAGAATTATAAACAGAACCCGAACCCTAGCAAACTCTCAAGATACAAAAGATCTGATAAATGCGTTGTTCAACAATGGAAACAAGACCTTAAACACAACATCTTTGTTTGAATCTCTGGTTACATTTGTTTTCCATTTTCCAGTTCTGATTCAAAGACAAAAGGTGATAGCTAACCTGGATGGTCCTCCCAGAAGGATCACTTTGACAGCGAGGCTCGTTCATGAGCTCCCATGCAAAGATTGTAGGGTCATCCCTGTAGGCAATTCCAGTAATGCTGTTCACTCTAGTCAATACAGTCTGCAAGAAAATGCAGATTTGATTAGCTTTAGTGTGTATATGTATTGCATGCAAATTGGTATATGTATGTCTATATATATAACGAAGGCTATTCCAGTAATGCTGTTCACTCTAGTCAATACAGTCTGCAAGAAAATGCAGATTTGATTAGCTTTAGTGTGTATATATATTGCATGCAAATTGGTATATGTATGTCTATATATAAAGAAACAAAGGTAAGCATATAATGAAACTGAAACATACATTTATACAGTTAGTTACCTTAACATGGTTCTTATAATAGCCTTTAACAGTAGGATTGGTGAAGAAATCATCAACAGAGTTGAGATTCTGTCCAGCATTGCGAGCCCATTGTACATATTGAGCCTTTCCTCCAAAGTTCACATAATTATTTGCCAAGCTAAGTATGAGTCTGAGACCATACTTGTGGGCTTCTGAGACCACAAAGTCTAAAGCCTGAACCAAAACAACCCAAAAATCAGAAGCAAAACAAACAATTCCAACAAATCCAGACACCCAAAACCAAAATCTCAGGAAAAAAAATGGGTGGAGGCCTTGAAGGTTTGATATATTGCAAATTTGCAAAACCCCATGCACAGACCTGAAATACTCGTTCGTCGTATACACCAGGAAAAGTCTGCAGTCCCTTGTACTGGCCATCGTTGAAGGCCCAAGTCCTTGCAACATTGAGCCCATGAGCTGCAGCTTCTTCAAAAACAGAGGTAACTTTATTTCTCTGTGTTGGATCTGTTGCCACAGTCATTAACCAGTAAGAGTTGAACCCATTGACAAACAGAGGGCTCCCATTGACAGAAAACTGGGTGCCCGTTGTTTTCACAAACTGACTTCGCCTTGCTGCAGCTTGATGAAGAAAACAAAGAAAGAACAGACAGGGAAAAACCCAAAATCTCATCCTCATTCCATCACCCATTTGATTTAAAAAAACTGGAGATCTCAGAAAACAATGCACATTCCCAGATTTAGAAGTAAAAACTATTTAATAAGGATCTCTGCATTGGTGAGCAGATCTCCAGTCTCAATGAGACAATGGAGAAGGGTATATAAAGATCAAGACCAAGAACTTAGTGCCCTGCATGCGAAGTTGATAATGGCGCAGAGCTGAAAGCACATGGTAAGTTGTTGGGCCCAGATAACGTTCTTTGAGAATGGAATAACAAATTTCATGAATGCTCACATGGGAATGTGACTTTTGTCACCGCTCAATCTGTCAGTATGGATTAGCATTGGCGCGCAGAGTAGAAATCAATTTCACTATTCAAAAATTACAACAAATTTCTAAAATACATTAAGAATTTTAAAGAACTTTGATAAATTTGTATCTTGGGATTTTGACAGTCAAATTCTATATCTGATATTGGAAAAACAGAGAAGATTTACACACAAAAATAAAAAATTGAAGATAGCTTGAATCATATCTATAACATACAATGTATTATAGTAGTTGAAATAAGATGTAGAGTAGTTAGTTTCATGGGAGGGAAAAAATATAATTAAAGAATACTTTGGAATTTTATTTAAAATATAAAATTGACAAATGGTATCTTGAAAAGGATAGATTTCTGTTTATTTAAAATTTCAAACAGAAAAGCTGTTATTTCAATATTCCAAAAATGCACAATATTCATGGTCTCTGAAGTGACAAAAAGTAAACAGTTTTTTCTATCCAACGACCACATCATCTTTAAAGTGATAGTGACAGTGACGTGATCATTAGGTAGTTGTTTTTTCCATCAACTACCACACTCTCTCTTTAAATTGATAGTGATGTGATAATTATTTTTTATTCGTGATTTGTTTATGTATTATTTTATTTCAATTTTTATAAAAGCGATTTTAGTTAAATTAATAAAATTTAATAATAAAAACCTGATTAAAATAAAATTTTAATTTGATTTATTATATTTTAATAAATATATTAAAATAATTATTTAAAAAAAGTAAGTTTTTATTTCACTAAATTAAAATTATAATTTTTCACAAAATAAAAATATATATAATTTCTAATAAATAAATAATGTATTGCTTAATATAGAAAGATTTTCAAAAAGTGAAGATTGAATTTTATTTTGTCGTTTTAGTGTACCCTCTCCCTTTATAATTTGTCAGCACAAGGACGGACATGACAAAATTGACACTCAACATTCATGAGTGATAAAGTTATCGACATCGTCATGAACTATAATGAAATGGTTGTTGATATAAAAGGGTGGATATAAAATGGGTATGTGTTTTTTAGGAGGTTATAGGTTCAAATTTAAAGGGATAGGTATGTACACCTCTGTATGTTAAATTACTGCGCAGAGGTGGGTCTCTTGTCTCACAAACAAAGTGTTCTCATACACCAATTGGTGTCTAGCTTGGTAGTGACCTTAAAATATATTATTGTTATTATTATAATCAATTAAACTTCCAGAATATTAAATTTAGTTTTATAAAATTTTCTAAAAACTAAATATAAGAATTAATGTGTTTTCTAAAAATCAACTTATAAAGTTTTGAAAGGTTACAAATGGTTTGAAATTGATATCTAATATTTATAAGCTAGTTGTCTAAATGGGGGATTATTTTGGGGGGGGGGGNTTTCATTCTTGTGCTTAAAATCGCGGTAAAATCAAAATCGTCCCCTGTTTAGACAGCTCCATTTATAAGTGTTTTAAAGGAGCGTGTTTTATTTTTATCTTTAATATTGTAAGACGTATATATTTCTTTTTATTTAGTAATGGTCTTAAGAAAAGAAGAATTCTATTTTTGAAACTCTTGTCATTTTGGTTATCTTATAGGTTGTTAAGAGGTATGGAGAAACATAGAGCAAATTCAAAAAATGTTTTATAACTTCTTAGTTTCAAAACTAAGGCAATGCACTTTATTAAATCCTCCTCATATGATTGAGTCTTTACCCCATTGAAAGCATGGCTATGACTAGTTACCTAATGTATAAGATCAAGATAAACAACATGGAAGATAAGAGGCTTCCTAAGATTGTTTCAAACTCTACTCAAAACTGCTTGAAAGTTAGTCTTGGACAAATTCTAAAACATTGTGGACCAAAAGAATTTCTCCTCTTTGTGACACTAAGACACTTGAAAGTGAAAAACATTTTCTCTTGTAATGCCATGTGTACAACCATATTATTTTTTGTCTTGTTTGAGCTTTTTTGGCACATTGTAAACTAATTATGGCTAAGAAATTAGTGTTGTAATCTAATTCAAGTTAATGGATTAGGGTTTTGGATGCTATAAATATTGTATTGTAAACAAAAAAAGACAATACACTGAGAGAGTGGATAAACTCTTAAGTAGGCTAGTTTTCTTGGTTTTGGGTTTCCAAGGTAAATATCTTTGCAGTATGATGTGCAAGCCATTATTAATTCTTTTGTTTTAGATTCTATTTTGTATTATTTTTCTTACATCGATTATCAAACTCTTCAATTATATTGTAGTGTCAAATGATTTGTTACAATACCGACCTTCCTAGCCTTTTTATGGTGATTTAGCAATGCTTTTCATAATAAAAAAATTAAAGCACAAAAAAAATTATAAAGCAAGCCAACCATTTCTTTACCATTTAATTTTAAAAGGTCCAAAAGACCAAATTTAGTCTTAGTACACATTAATAATCATCGTCACCATATTGTCTAGTCCAGGACCCAATGTCACTATGTAGGTCATGAGAGTTTGATAATAAAAAAATATTTACTAAGTAAAAAAATAATTTTAATGATCTTCTCATAGTATGTCGATTTTTTCTTATTCTCAATTTCTTTATTACATCTCAAGTTTTCTTATTGTCTTTTAAATTGTATTTTTTTTTAATGTAATCAATATTATGAAGAGATGTCTCCTAATTAATCCAAGATTGCATTTTTTTTCAACTTATTTTTGTGATTTTTAATGGCATATGAAAAAAGAAACATTTCAAACTTCATGATGAATAGTTTGTGCATGTACATTACCTTTCTAATCATTGTCCTATTGTTAACCAGTTGGAAGCACATTGTCTAAGAGAAGGTTGGAAGCACATTGTCTAAGAGAAGGTTTGGAAGACTTATTGTTTTTAATTTTAAAATTATTAATTATATGTTTAATTTTTACTAAATTTTTTTAGAAATATTATAATTTAGAACTCCAAAAATATATATAAAAAAAACAAATATGTCAAAAAGAAAGGTTTTTTTTTATAACCAAAAATATGTTTTCAAGCCCAAAGACAAGTTTTCCAACCTTCATCAATTCTTATTTTCTTTGTATTGCTCCCATTCAACTTGTCACAAGTCAACAATTAAAAAAATGGTTATAAATAACTTAATTTAAGATTTTTCCAGAAGAAAATATCAATTCCTTGTTATTTCATTGAAATCAAAGGTAACTTGTTACATCATCAGAAATATCTATGCACGTGGCAAAAAACAGCGACAGGAGAGCATCCTCTTAGTCTAATACATGAGTCAACTAATATGAGTGTCTCTAGTGATCTGTGAATCATACCTACATCCACTCCGCTATGATCATTAAATAGATAGGACTAATCATGCACTGATGGCTAATCCAAAGAAGCAGCACCACTATGTAATAAAAAAAGTGAGGGAATCATCCACCTCAACCATCCCAAGGATGATAGATACTGCCAAGACCATACGGATTCAAAAGGCAAAAAATGTCAAATGCTCAGAGCTAGAAAAGCTTAAAGGAACCAAGTTTAGTACATTCACCTTCAGTGAATTCTGAGAACTGTAATAGACCTGAAGCCATGGTTAAAGATTCTTTGGATAAGCCATCATCCATCTCATTGTTCTCTCTGTATATGTGAACAACATCGAGCTGGATGAAGCAGGATTCCAGATATCGAATGTTATGACACGAGCCATCTAATGCAAGAGAGGAGAGAGATGATCTCCTATTGAACCAATTGATAATTACATAGGAGTCTCCATGTATGTGAAGAGAAGGTAATCCACAAGATTTGACTGAGAATAATAGCACCCACATTGCAAGAAGTTCTGATCTAGTATCTGTACTCTGGCCCACACCCATTTTCATACAAATATAATGGTCCTGGCTAAGCATAAGATAAACACCAATGCCTCCCATCTGGTTGGTTGAGGCACCATCAAAGAACCCTGCAGGACAGTCTAATACAGGTGCCAATCCAATATCTCTCCTTTTGGACTTCAGTTGAGAATGAACTGGGTAGAGTTGAAGTTGTTCCAATAAAGAGTGAACAATATAATTTATGTCTGGCTTTTTATCATCAAAGATACATCTATTTCTGGCCAGCCAAATTTGCTAGGCCATCAAAGGAGGAAGGTAAGTGAGATTTTTTTCTTTCTGAACCAAGAGTCAACATTCAGCAGGTAGGGTGTCTCCTTCCAGATAATAGGAACACAAAGAGAGGTGCTAATATAAGATAATACCTGTCGTGTGAAGCAACAATCAACAAATAGATGATCTACAGACTCAAGCGTTGCTCTACACAAACAACACCAGTGAGGTCCTATCCAACCTTTTTTGTTTAAATTGTCCCATGTATGAACCCGATTGGATAGACACAACCAGTTGAAACAGATAATTTTCTGGGGTATGTGAAATGTCCAAATACGGATGAGAGAATCAACATGTCTGTTAATAATAGATATGTTGGCTATCAGATCATACGCTCAATTGGCTTTTACTGTACCATTCATATTATTGAACATCCAAACCAAAGTATCAGTGCCATCTCCAATGCAGATCCCTTCATGATGAAGCCCATTAACATAATGTGTCCATAAGACCTTCCATTGTCCTCCCAGATCTAAATCATCCGCGGTGAGCCAATAGCCAAGTGTTGTTGAAGCAGCACCCTAGTTGCATGCATCAGATAGACAAGAGATGCCATAATCTTCCAAGTATAGTCTAATATCCTCTGGCAGGATGTAGTCAGATGAGAGACCAGCAATTGGATCAATGCCAATTTTTATGCTCTTGCCATTACCAGTCTTCCACCCCAGACATCTGGTAATCCAAGAAATAGCTTTGATGAAACCATTCCACATATGTGATGTGCCTTGGACCGAGAAGGATTGTTGACAAATCCAAACATCAACATGCTTGTTTTTGAGATATTTGTGCTTAATAATATGAGACCAGAAACCGTCACCATTGAGAACTAACTAGAGACTTTTCGTATGTAAAGCCAAGCTGAACCATTCGAGAATTTTAATGTTCCAGCCACCCAGTTCATAAGGTCTAGATATCGTGAGCCAGTCGACCAAGTGGTATTTGTGATTCCCAATAGTATTCCCCCACATGAAGTTGAATATATAGCGACAGATATATGTCAAAATGGTGTTGGGAATTCAAGCCAATGAAATCTAGTATACTGCCAAACCCATCAAGACTGATTTGACAAGAACCAGTCTGCCACCTAAAGACAGTAGCTTATAAGTCCAATTTCTTAACTTATTTTCAAACTTCTAAATGAACCATCTCCAGTTATTAATACCGTAACCCAGGGGTTTGAGGTAGTACCCCAGGTATTTAAATCCAGAAGTGAGGGGTTCCATTTTGAAAGGCAGTAGTGTGCTAATCCTTGATCTAACAGCCTCGTCAATGTCATTATATAGGAAGGAGGACTTGGCCATACTAATCTCCATACCTGTGGCAGAGAAGAAGGTATCAAGGAGCTCCTTATAGTTTTGCCACTCCTCTATAGTACCCAGACCAAACAAAATGACATGGTCAACAAATAACAAGTGAGTGAGTGAGATTCAGACTTAGAGACACTTTAATACCAGAAATCACCCCTGCCTTGAGCATTAGTGATCAGTAAACTCAAGGTTTCAATGATTAGTATAAAAAAAAGGGGAGATAGGGGACAAACTTGTCTAATGCCCCTCAATGGGACGCCTACTAACTTGATTTAAGACTTTATTACTATACACGACACTAGGGTAATTTAGTTTCTTATACACTGCCTTTATCACGATAGAAAGGTCTTTTTGCCAAAATAAGAATCACAATAACCATATCCAAATCTTACGCAGATATAGACATTTAAAATTATAGCTCTAACTATTGTCAATGTATATACTTTTTTCATTCTAATATTATGTTTATGTGAATATCGTATATAGTATTATACGATATGTATATACTTTTTTCATTCATTTTTATTTTTATGTATGATATTTTTTATATGAAGTGTATACATTAAATATCGTTCTTTATAAAGGTATTTTATTTTGGATAAGTCAATTGAGATTTGTGGATAAATAACTATTGATGATTACCTTCATTAGAAGTTTGACAATCGAGTTTAATAGGTTTTCCTATCTTTTCATATGGAGAATGAGGGTTTTGAACCTGTGACTAATTTTAGGTTTTTAAGGACTAGAAGGCATAGTCTTTAAAGATCAACAATGAAGGTTTTGGATCTATGTGGAGTTTCACTGAGGTAAGGGGATTTTGGTAGGGAACTTGGATTGCTAGTGGTTGGGATATATTGACTAGAAAGTGGTGTTTTTACTAGAAGGTGGATTTTTTTAGTTTATGTGTTAGAGTCAACTCTGGTAGCTTGTTGTGGACTGTTGAGCTGGAGGTTTCTATGGTGAGATGTTAGACCCCTGGGCACAACTCAACAATGAGGTGGAATTATTTGTGGATTTCTATGTCGATGAGATTTAGGCTTGGGAAGGGGTTTTTTGGTTCGATGATGATTATTGGTTGTTGCTCTAGCAGGCACGATCGTCACAACATGAGGTCACTAGTAAGGAATTTTTAATTTCGATAGATGGCCCAGACCCAGGTGGATGTACTAATGGGGGTATTGGCGGTTGTTATGAGAAATACATTAAAATAAAAACAAAATGTGTTTTTTAATGTATTTCTTATTTTTCGTGGGTCCATCAAAAGTATGCAGTTCGGGTTGGATGTAGAATGGAATTTTGCATCCAACAAGTTTTCCTACTCGTATTTTGAGTAGAACCACAAGGAGATAGGTTGAAAATACAAAACAAGAAGTAGTGTCAAGCTCTTTTCCTTCAAAATTTATAACTACTGTTTTTATTATTTAAACTATTATTTTATTATTTTCCTTGCAGGACCCATTTTATACCTCAAACCTGCTCTAATGATTCAGTTTGAATGTTTGCAACAAGGGGTTTACTTCTCAAATATAGTATTCATTTTCAACCAATCAATTAGGAAAAGAGTCTCGACACTGATATACTATTAAAGAAGCAACTAAAGTTGGTTGGTAAGCCTATAGATGACTTAATACTTTGAACGTGGATAATTATTTAGATAAGGGGGATGTTGTTGGTTTTTTAGATAGATTTGATGTTAATGTACTTGGGGTTTTGGGGAGAACCTCTGAACATTCTAGGGAGTAGGATTTTTCCCAAGATCCTTTTGGGTTTTAAAGTGTGGAAGAGTCCTTATCCTGTGAGTGGAACTCCAATAATAAAGAAGCTCCCACCTTTTCTTTAGCATGTGATTCTTCTCCTCCCCATAATTGTAGTCAAACTAATGGTCTAATGGTACAAATATAATTGAGAGTTAGGAAAGGGTTGACATCTTATAAGTGGGGAGGAAGGTAAATGGAGGGATAGGTAAATCATGGGAAAGAAGGAAACGGAGGTTTAGGGAGAAAACCATTTCTGAGTATGCCAAAAGAGAAGATAGTTTCTAAAGTCTTATCTAGAAAGCAATCTCTAACTTTAGGGAACTTAGATAAATTGGATACCTCGAACAAATGGATCCCGTGATTTGTCTATCCTCAATTTCAAATGTTTAGGAAAGCCCTTGAAAAATATTTCCCTAAAGAGGCTTGTGGAATTATATAAGCTATATGTCTCAATGTTGGAAGAGACCATGGATGATGGTTTTATATAAGTGATGGATTTGGGGAAGTTGTTGAGGGGATGGGATTTTATGTATATTGATTCTGAAGGTCATTCAAGTGGTTTAATCAATGGGTGGTTAATTCGTTATCTACATTGTACTAATTCCATGTCTTGTGATTTAGGTTTGAACACTACCCGTTACTCCCAAGAGCTAGGAATGGAGGTAATAGTCCTAAACAATTATGGGCTTTATAATGATAGGGTGAATTTCTAGGAGAATATTTTTAGGATGGACATATTGAATCAAAGGAATATTGTTCTTATTGTTGGTTTGAATTTTTCATTGGACAAAACTAGAATTTGGGGGTTAGTTACTCAAATAGACCCTCTATTTGATTTTTTTTATTCATGAGATGGAGGAAAATGGGTTAATAGACATAGATCCTATCAAACTAAGTTCTAATTAGAGAAACAAGAAAGTGGGAAAATATATGATTGCAAAAACAACTGATAGATTTCTCCCTTATTAAGGGTTGGTAACTAATCACTTAAGGGATAAGCACTAGCTTGGTTCTAAGGGCGAAATTGATCACTTTCGAACTCATATAAATATGGCTAAAACTAGGGAGAAACTCCCTAGACCATTCAAATTTAACCCATCTTAGATCAAGGAATAGGGCTTTGTTAGTTTAGTTAAGGAGAATTGGTCCCCCTTTTTATAAATCTAGGAATGGATCAACACCTTTACAATTTGAAGAAAATTAAAAGGATAAAGGAAGAAAGCTTGGGGGAATGAGAAAAAAGTAAGGGGTGATCAAGTGCTTAAGCTCTTGGATCATTTACTTGATATTCTTGGAGTATCAGTTGGATAGTTTTATATACAAGATATTGCAAGGTTTTCTTCAAAAGATAATAAATTGGAAGTGGGGAGGATGGAACAAATGAAGAGAAAGTCATTAGAGGAGAGACGTGTTGCTTGGAGGTTAAAAAAAAAGTGGTTTGGCTTTAATAGAGTGATGAAAATACCATTTTTTCACCAATTTTATAACCATAGCTTGAAAAATGTGAAACAATGATGAAGTTGCATCCAATTTTCAAGATATTTCCAAGTTATGTATTGAGCACCTTAGAGAGATTCACAAAGCAAAAAGTAGGGAAAATATTACTGAGGTATTTAAAAAGAGGTTGTATTTTCCAAGTTTTGTCAAGGAAGAAGCAAATGAAAGGCCCATGGAAGAAATTTCCAAGAGTGGATCTGGAAGATGTTTTACATAGTTTCGAAAAGGAAAAGAACCTTGGTCCTAATGGTTAGAGAATAGATTTTTTCATAGGTTCTTTTATTTCATTGATGAGGGTCTCCTATGATTTTTTTAGGACTCTAAAGCTCATGCAAGGGTAGTAGCCACCTTTAATACAACATGTATTTGTCTTATTCCAAAGGAAGACAACCCTGATACATTTGAAGAGTTCATGCCTATTCTTTATGTAATTGTATATATAATAATTTCAAAAGTAATTGCTTCTAGGGTGAAGGCTATTTTGTTAGAATCAATATCCCTTGAGCAATTTGGGTTTTTATTTGCAAGGAAAATTCATGAGGATCTCGGGGTTGCTCAAGAGGGGTTACAATCTATTAAAACTAGTAAATTACCATATATGGTGGCTAATATTGATCTCTATAAATCATATTATAGATCTATGTAGCTATACTTGAGTCCAATGTTGATTCTCTTGGGTTTTTGTGTTCAATTTTTTAATAGGGTTATGAGTTGTGTTAATGTTGTTTCCTTTTTTGTTCTGGGTAATGGATATGCTTCTAAGTTTTTTAGACATGGGAAAACGTTGAGATACCACTATCCCCTCTATGGTTCTTAGCAATTGATAAATGTATTAATAAATCCCCGATTCCAACAAAAAGGTCAGGGGTTTTGAAGGAGATGATATTGGGAAGAATAATATGCCATTCTCATTTGTTATTGACGGATATTGTTTTCTTTTGTAATGGTTCTTGGAGAGATGTTAAGAAACTCGAAGGAATTCTTGACTTGTATTGTTCAAAAATAGGAAATCAACAAAGTAGGTGTTAATGAGGAGAACATTAATTTATATTCAAAACTATTCCCTTTTCATCAAATTGAATTGCATGGAAACTTAAAATATGTTTGATTATGTATCATGCCAAATTATTATGACAATATAGATTATGATTGGTTAATAGTAAAGTTTGAAAAAATACTCTAAAATTGGTGCAATCATTGGTTGTCAATAGGGGGAAGGCTCATGCTGGTGAAATTAGTAGTAAAAGCTATTCCGATTTTCTAGAAGTCTTTGGATTTCATCCTGAAGGGATGATATAAAATCTTAGAACATTAAGTTATAGATTTATTTGGTCTAGGCAAATTGATAAAATGGGGTATTCCCTTGGTAAAATGGCCAAGGCTTGCAATCTCAAAGGGGTTGGAAGGGTCTCATAACCATATTCAACTTTGTTTTGGATTTTTTAACTAAAAATGTCTATAGGTTGATTTAATGTCAAGATTTATGTTGTCTTTTAGCCATGCATAAATATACAGAACCAATTTTAGTTGAGTAGTGGATCAAAGCTCCTTCTAAATATTTTCATAATGTTTCAATTATTTGGAAGGAAATAGTAAATGGTTTCCCTCTTATAGGAAGGTGGGTGATGGTATCAATATAAGGTTGGGGTAGGATCATTGGGATGTGGTGAGAACGACAAAAAACTAGGAAAAATTCTCAATTCTCTCAAAGAAATGGATATATACACACACACACACACACACACACCCCTTAGACCAAACTACTAATCTTGAAATCAGTTCAATACGGAGACAAAAACAAAAGGTAGTAGATTAGTTAGGACTTAGAGGTGATCATGATGTGATGTTGTGGGAAGGATATCATTTAAGTATTAGGTGTAGTCATGCTAGGATAAAGGAAGAGGGTGATGGTTAATTTGGTCAAAGATTTATCTTTGAGGCTAATACAATCCAAATCTTGGTTATAAAGAATTAAGTGAATAA
This sequence comes from Pseudotsuga menziesii, assembly GCA_001517045.1. Lineage (NCBI taxonomy): Eukaryota > Viridiplantae > Streptophyta > Pinopsida > Pinales > Pinaceae > Pseudotsuga > Pseudotsuga menziesii. Next base: position 63,473 of record LPNX010506143.1, read on the forward strand.
ATTGATTTAGAGGATCCTACTTGTTGGTGAAAAAAGTAGGGAAGTATGAATATATATTGAAATCATGAATATTCATGTGTTTGTATTTAATAAGGTTCTTAACGGTGGAAAGAGTTGTAGGGGGTGTATGAGTTCTTTATTAACTCCAAGGACATTGGGTAACTTCATTTTCTTGGAGGCTATACATGACAACAAACACCCAAGCATAGTCATTGGTAATTTGGAAAGGGATCTTGTTAGCAAAAAAATGAGTATAAATGAGATCTCAATCTTTGGGAATTCAATTATCATCAAATAGCATATGATTGATCGGTCTCTCCCTATCAATCCAGAGCTTAAGATAAACATAACAAGTATCCACAATCTCAAGTTATTCTTTGAATAACTATTTTTTTTATGAAATCCCAAGGTGATCAACTTCGTTGCTATAAAGGAGCAATTAGAGGATGCCTATTACACTTGGGTTCTTTGAAAATTTTATGAAGCCATCAAACCAATTTAAGAAACCATATAATCACAAGGATGGGTGGACTAACCACATCCACATGCAAATCAAAGCTATTAGTCATTTAATATTTCATGCAAGTCATTTGTTTCAATGTAGGTTCAACATTATGAAGGATCAAGAGGCAAGTTAGATGGGTGCATGTGGGCATGTTAAGCTAACCCATTATCCTAACTCAAGTCTTCAAGTCTTTTCCTTTGTCTCTTTGTAATTTGCAAGTCATTTTTTATGGTTTCTTGGCCTTTCGGGTTTTCATTCTTAGACATTGAAACTCATTGGGAATTCACATCACCTATTAGACTAGGCTCGTCAACTCCTTGGAATTTAGTTTATGCATGTGGATATCATTGTAAACAAGTTAGCTTTCCTTCAAGGTGGTATAGATAGTGTGAAAGACACTTCCTATGTAACTTCGACAATTCTTAGTAGCTCTATGGAAATCCTTATAGGTGCACTTTTAGGTTATAGTGTTATGGTCATGGATTATCAGCTCTCCACTACTTCCCTATATTTAGGTTCTTTGATTTAATTGTCTCTAAACTCATGTATGGAACAACAACATACTATGTACAGTGTTGGTGAAGGGGAAGCATTTAAGCACCAATGGCATTGCCACACAATCACACCAATAATTTTGCACTCTATGAGTGCACAAACATGAAGAGGATTATGTAAAGATGTGAGTAAAATTGTGATGAGTGTCAGAAAAACATAGATTCACTAATGAGAAAATGGGAAACATGAAGAAAATATTGAGAAATATGCAATGAGAGAGAATTGAAAGTAATCGAGTGATGAAAGCCTAGATAGTAAAGCACAAGGGAAAATTGGTACTTTTAGAGGTTGATGAGGAATCCCAAAAGAATATTTTGGAGGAGGAACAAACAAAGGTCACATAATTACAATACAAAGCTATTTAAATTTTCTCAATGATTTTAATTTTATTTTTTAATTACAAGACAAAGTTCTTTAAATTTTTATTTTTAAAATTTGCTTGGTGCATTTTTTATTTATTATGCACTATGTGAGCACACAAACAGGAACCGAGATATCTAGAGGTGAATAACATTGTGATGAGTGTTAGGAAAACATAGTTTCGCTAATGAGAAAATGGGAAACATGAAGCAAATATTGAGAAATATGCAATGAGAGAGAATTGAAAAGAAATGAAAGGCTATTAATTTTGATGAAAGCCTAGATAGTAAAGCTTAAGGGTAAATTGGTCCTTCTAGAAGTTGATGAGGAATGTCAAAAGGAGAAGCTAGAGGAGGAACAAACAAAGGTCACATAATTACAAGACAACGTTCTTTAAATTTTCTTAGTGCATTTTTTCTTTTTAATTACAAGACAAGGTTCTTTAAGTTTTTAAATTTTTATTTTTTCGGTGTATATTTATTTGTAATAAGCATTGTATATGGTGATTATTTTAAATAAACAACACACTTAGTAATTAACTTCAAAGTTTTTAATTGTGGTTTTATTACGTATACGTATTACGCATCGTACTTACTGCTTCTAATGTTTTTTAAGTGCACTAGTTATTTGTTGTTGAAATTTAATCGTGGCATTAATAGTTTACTTCTTGAGAAATGATTAGAATAGCCTCTAAAAATGATTTTAGATATGAAAACCCCACCAATAAAGTTTCGGTGAAATATTTTCTCGACATGCACCTATGTTAACACACCATTTGCAATGTGAATATTTTTCCCTAGAATGCACCATTAACGGTGATCTTTATAATAAAAAAATAGAGAACATTATCTTTGGTGTGATCTAAACGACATGAACACACCATGCATAATTTTAAAAAAATGAAAAACATGCAAATTATTAACAAAATTTCATTTTAATCCTCTACAATTTCAAACAAGTGAAATAGCTGCTAAGAAGCTAGTCCCTGCCTTAAATTAATTCAGAAGAAGTTAACATCTTTTTAAAAAAATTAAACAATTAAAAATATATCAAAAATATAATCCAAAAATAATATTAAATACTAGAAAAAGCTAGATTCATTTACTTATCAATCTCCAAATGTCATTGTAAACCTAAATCCTTTACACCAAATACCAAAGAAATCAATTGAAATTAATTTATAACTATGTATTTTGAAGAAACAAATGGATTTTTCCACAAGGTAATAAATACAATTTGAAAAACATAATTGGATTAAATAGGTGTAGTGACTAAGGAACATGCTTAGACACAAACACAAATGAAACACAACAATGAATACTATAAATTAATAACAATTTTATTAAAATGAAATTTAATTATTAATATAATTTAAATAAATGAATTTCTTTGAAAATTCTATCCACTTAATAAAAGTGATAGATTGCTATTTAGAACCATCTAAAATCTTGCATTTATGGAATCCATGAAAACAACTCTACATATTCTTAAAAACAATGACCCTCCCATCATGCATAAAGGTGATCATGGATTTCATGGTTGGAACTTGGAACTGAGAAGAGTCATAACTTTTCCATGAGAATGGAAACATATAAATGGATGAATGTGACGGTGTGAGAGACAAATTTTCAAGTGTGATTATGAAAAATGTCACAAGAGGTTATCATCTTTTCATGTGGTTTTTTTGGTGAACTTATCAAATATTTTATATATTAAATTATACAATGGGCTAAGCAAGTATATAAACACTTGATGATGATGGTGATGATGATTAACTTTCATTGAGACCAACTTTATAGACCTTAAGAAGGATAATACATGGTTTACCTTAAAATCTTAGCAAGAAGCTGTCCAAGCTCACTCTAGTTTTAGTAAGCTATGAGGTTATAAAGGTTTGTATTGTAACAAATACTAGGAAACATGTATCTAATGTGGGTGTAAGCAAGGGAATCTAAGAGAATATTATTTTCATCCTCAACGCTCATAGACTCACATAAATGGAGAACTCTACTAGCCCATAGAGTTTTAGGAATAGACTAACCCAATGTTTCACTATGGAGTTCATGAGAGTTCATTTTAATCTTGGCTATATTTTTTTTTTTCATGAGCTTGTTACTACCCATAAATACTTTTGATATAACTACACATGTTACATATTCCCATAAAATACCCAACTTTTTGAGACAGTCACCCAGTAACAATTAGAAGCTTTAAATTATTAAATAAAAAAGCATGTTTCTAAGTGATGGTTTGAAAATAAACATTTAATATACCAAAACACATGCATCTTATACAGTGTTTATTTTTAAATAGTAAGGCATCTTTGTGAACGTTCATACATGTAGTCTACAAGTGTTCGGATTGTATCATATGCGATTGAAAAGGTGGATCGAGATAGTTCCGGTGACATGCTTGGCTGTTATCCACTTCAAATTTGACTCATGTTTTGTTTTATTCAGCCAATTGGTAAGTCATTTGTTTTATTGTTTTATTGCATAGTTGGAAAACATGTCCAATCAATTGGCGAATTGAAGGGGGTGGGGATTGTGATAGGTAAGCAACATTGCATTTGGTGCAGTTTATAGTAATGTCTTGCACCAATGTTATCTCTTCTTAAAAAAATGAAATTACGAGGTGGTTTTTATTTTTGTTTACCCTATTTTGGTGTGCTTTGCAATATGTCACACCGATGCACATGTTTCCCTTAAGAGAAATGTTGATCAACACATTATGGAATTCAAGTGGTGCATTAATAACCAAAATGCACTGTTGTGTTTGTTCAATGTTACTACACCAAGGAGTTTTAGGATAGTTTAAAAATTACCAAATTATATTTTTATTCCACCCGCGACATATCATGGATAAAATGTTATAATGTGCACTAGTATGTTTGGTTATTTAACACACTGCATTCAAGTTTTAAACATTATTAAAATTAAAAACTTATATTATTTACTATTTTATCCAATGTGTATCCAACCTTGGTGCTTCATTTATTATGGGGCGCTGATGCTTTATATCAATTAAAATGCATCATTTTAGTGATGAGAACAAGTTGCATTGATGCTCTATTTAAAGGGATGCAATTGAGTGTTTCCATGCATCTAATGCATCGTTTGAAGAAATTTGATAAACAAACACAAAAACCTTTTATTGGACTTTTATCAAACACTTTGATTGCAAACCTGATTTATTACTTTTCTTAACTAATAATTCATAAAATGATTTTTTCTAATAGTTTAAGCATAAACACCAATGCACTCAACTTCAATCTCAAGATAAATGTGAAAACACAGAAATTTAGGGCCAATCCTAGGGCAAAGCCTCACCAGAAGAAAACCCAGAGAAAGAATTGTATTTATGAGAGAAATCAGAAATTCAACAACTCATAATTTCTCCTACAACATCAAAACAATTTCAGAAACCCTCATCTATAAGTCTGCATTGAAAAATGTGCCAAATAACCTCACAGTCAACCCACACGTGCGAACTATACACAACCATTTTCTCGATATTCGTGCCAGGTACGAACTGTACGGATTTTGCCCAGAATTAAATGCATAAAATTCTATCTCAAAATCCATGCATGTGATCTACCTCGATTTCTGTGCATGTATGGTCTGCAATAATGAGTGTACGGTTTGGCTGTATGGTCCAATAAATGCTACTTGGGAATTGTGCCTTCAATGTGTTTGATGATCAGTCTCTCATAAATTAGAAATTTCCTCCAAGAAATCTCTCTCTCTCTCTCTCTCTTGTCTTCTTCTTCTTCTGATGTGATGTCTCTCTCTTTTCCCTAGACATTCTTTTATACTTTATCTCACCCAAACTAACCCTAACTAATTCAACCAACTTAATCAAAGGATGAGATTAGATTTATCTGAAGGATCTCTTTTAATGCACATATTCACTTTATTAAATACATTAAATGCACATTTTGGGTCCCACAACTTAAAGTCACTTTAAGTTTATAAAGTACAAAAGACACTTTAATAATATAAAACACACTTTACATTAAAAAGTTCACTAGAAAAAACTACAACTTATGTCCCCCCCATGTGACATCAAAATCACGGGAAGGACCAAATGAGTTATGAAAACTAACACTCCCTCTTAACGAGGGGGGTCCTTCCGACAATACTTGTATCTCCACCATCCGGGTCTCTATCCTCTGAAGCAACTCCATCTCGCTTTGGAATGTGACCTGGAGATCCATGTCAAAAAACAACTCTAAGCTGAGGGGAATCCTCTCTAAACCCCTCCATATGCCCACAACCTTCATACTAGTTGCATCTCCTGCCAGTATATCTCTCCTCATATGAAGGGATCATCTGTGCACCTGCTGCCTCATCTTCATATTCAGTCTTAGATAACCATCCACTTGACCCTGGAAACATCACCTCTCCCTGCAGAAAATAAAGTATGTCTCTTATATTCCCAAGTAAAATTGTGGTACCAATTGGGTTTTCTATCTGATATAGAAACATTTGTCCCATCTTGACAAAGAATCCATACCCATCATCCTCCAATGATGACATAGAAAGTCTACTAACTTTCATACCTGGAACAAACAATACCCTGTTTACTTTAAGAATTTCTCCCAGATCTAGTTGGAATTTCACAGTAACTCCTTTTATCTCTACCTGAAGATTTCCAAAATATGTCTCAACAAAGTGTCCTGGAGCAATTTCTTCTATCCTCTGAAAAACTCCATACTTTCCGATCATATGGATAGTTGACCCGTTGTCAACTATCCATGTGTCATGGTAATTTACTGAACTATCTATACTAGTCTCAACTGATGCCAAAGAAAATTCCTTTTCAAATTGGGCAACATATTCTTGTACTTATGTTGATGTTGCTCCCTCTTTGTCTTCATCCTTCTTCTTAGGACATTGACTAGCATTGTGGTCGAACTTGTTTCAGTTGTAACGTCGAACCTTACTAAGGTCTTTTTCCTTTTTCTTCCCCCCTTTACCTTTTCCTTTGGTAAGAAGGGATACATTTTCTTCACTGCTTTGAGTGCTATTCTGGAATGTCTCCTCTCGAGACTCTTCTTGAACAAAGTCATCCCATAACATTGTCCAATCTGGAAGTTTCTCTCTAGCAACTACTCCTTGCACAAATGTGTGCCATTTTGTAGTGAACCCATTAAGAGCATATCTAACAAGCTCTTCATCCTTCACTTTCTCACCAACATCACCCAGTTCATCTCTAACTTGAGAAATTTTGGTGAGATAAGTGGTTACCGTATCAACATCAATCACCTTGGTATTCCTCAGTATTTTTCTGAGAACCATCTTTTCATTCTGATTCTTACTTTGATAAAGAGTACATAAAGCTTTCCAAATTTCAAAAGCATGTGACTTACATGTGATGTGAGCTATCACATGATATTTTATAGAGTAAAAAAGGTTCTTTGTTCCTGGATATCTTTCTTGCCAAAAGCAGTCTTCAAAGAAGCATCTGTGGGAACTGTGATGGTGTCAGAAGCACCAATAATATCCCACAGCTCCAACTTTTTGAACAATATAGTTATGCGCCCTTTCCAAGGGATGAAATTATCAAACCCATCTAGATTGTCTTCAAATCACAATCTTGTTGAGGTTATGACTTCAACTGATAATATTTAGCTGACCCTGACTTGTATCTCTTCTGTTCTGTATCACACATCTTAACACACCTTCTTCAGCAATCACGCTCTGATACCATGAAGAATTTTGTTAAACAACCACAAAAATATTTTATTGGACTTTTATCAAACACATTGACTGCAAACTTGATTTATTGCTTTTCTGAACTAATAATTCATAAAATGAATTTGTATGATAGCTTAAGAATAAACACCAATGCACTCAACTTTAATCTGAAGATAAATGTGAAAACACAGAAATTTAGGGCCAAGCCTAGGGAAAACCCTCACTGGAGGAAAACCGAGAGAAAGAATTTTATTTATGAGAGAAATCAGAAATTCAACTCAGAATTTCTCCTACAACATCAAAACAATTTTAGAAACCCTCATCTGTAAGTCTGCATTGAAAAATGTGTCAAATATACTCACAGTCAACCCACACATGCGATCTGTACACAACAATTTTCTTGAGATTTGTGCCAAGTACAGTCTATACAAATTCTTCCCAGTATTAAATGCAGGAAATTTTGTCCCAAAATTCGTGTCTGCAATCTGCCTTAATTTATGTGCATGTACGGTTTGCAATAATGACTGTATGGTCTGGCTGTACGGTCCAATGAATGCTACCAATTTTTTGGGAATTTTGCCTTCAATGTGTTTGATGATAAATCTCTCATAAATAAAAAAATATCTCCAAGAAATTTATTTATTTCTCTCTCTCTCTCTCTCTTTCTCTCTCTCTTGTCTTCTTCATCTTCTGATGTGATGTCTCTCTCTTTTCCCTAGACATTCTTTTATACTTTATCTCACACAAACTAACCCTAACTAACTCAACCAACCTAATCAAAGGACACGATTAGCTTTATCCGAGGGCTCTCATTTAATGCACATAATCACTTTATTAAATACATTAAATGCACTTTTTGGGTCCCATAACTTAAAGTCACTTTAAGTTTATGAAGTACAAAAGTCACTTTAATAATATAAAACACACTTTACATTAAAAAGTTCACTAGGAAAAAATACAACTTATGTCCACCCATGTGACATCAAAATCACGGTGAAGGACCAACTAAGTTATAAAAATTAACACTGGTTATATCTAAATATACTTTTACAATAAAAATGTGTCATTATCCTAAAATAAATGACTTGATTTCGTGTGTTCAACGTTATGCCCTCGTGTGTTTTGTCATAAAATATGCACTGGAAAATTATGTCATTTAAATAAAAAAGAAAGAGCATTTTTTCTTTCATTATCAATCTACATCTACATTGTCTTTGGTGCTTTATAACTTATGGTGCAGTCCAATTTAAGCACAACATTAATAAAAACCTCCATTGAAACCTTTGGTCGTCTGCCTCAACTAGCAATCTCCTCTATAAACAAACAAAGGAGATATTTTTTGGAGAGGTTCCACAAATACCTCCGCTAGAAGGAGATTTCCTTGTCGTGTTTTCTTCACAAGAAATTAATTTGGAAGTAGGAAGGTTGAATTGAGGAAGATAAAATTGTTGGAGGAGAGAGAGGCTGCTTGGAGGTTAAAAAGAATAGTGCTTTGGTTTGAAAAGAGTGACGAAAATACCAAGTTTTTTTACCAATTTTCTAACCACGAGAAAAATTTGAACCCTAAACTTAAAAAGATTAACAATGGTGAAGTTGCATCCAATTTTAAAGATATTTCTCAGATAAGGATTGAGCACATTAGTGAGATTTGCAAAGCAAAAAGTAGGGAAACTATTGTTGAGGTAGTTAAAATGAGGTCCTATTTTCCAAGTCTTGTCAAGGAAGAATCAAATGAAAGGTCCATGGTAGAAATTTCCCTGGTGGGGTAAGGGGCGGGGGGTTCTAGAATGGTTTTACACAATTTCAAAAAGAAAAAGAGCATGGTCTTAATGGTTGGCCGATATAATTTTTCCTAAGTTTCTTATGTCATTGATGAGTGTTTCTTATAAGTTGTTGAGGATTCTAGAGCCCATGCAAAGGTATTGGCACCCTTTAATGCAACCTTTATTTTTCTTATTCCAAAGACAAACAACCCTCATACATTTGAAGAGTTCATGCTTATTCTTTATGTAATTGTATATATAAAAATAATTTCAAAAGTAATTGCTTCTAGGGTGAAGGATATTTTGTCACAATCAATATTCCTCAAGCAATTTGGGTTTTTATTGGGATGTCAAATTCATAAGGATATCGGGTTTTCTTGGGAGGGATTACGCTCTATTAAAACTAGGAATTTGCCATATATTGTGGTCAACATTGATCTCTCTACAGTTTATGATAGATATAACTAGTTATACTTGAGGCTAATGTTGATTCACTTGGATTTTTGTGTTCAATTTGTGAATTGGGTCATGGGTTGTGTTACTATTGTTTCCTTTGTCGTTCTAGGCAATGGTTTTGTTTTTGATTTTCTTAAACATGGGAGAGGGTTAAGACATAGTATCCCACTATCCTGTTTATGGTTCTTAATAATTGTTGAAGGTATCAGTAAATCCATAGTTGAGGTAAAAAAGGTCAAGGGTTTTGAACGAGATATGATTGAGAAGAACAATATGTGTTTCTCATTTGTTCTTTATGGAATATATTCTTTGTTTTGTAATTGTTCAAGGACAAATGTTATGAAACTCAAAGAAATTATGGAACTGTATTTTTCGACAATATAAAATCAACAAAGTAGGTGTTAATGAGGAGGACATTAATTTCTACTTACGACTATTCCCTTTTTGAGTTGCAGGATGGATTAAAGTATATTGGGTTCTATATCAAGCCAAATAATTATGACAAGAAATATTGTGCCACTAGTTAATCATAAATATTGAAAAGATACTTACAAATTGGTGCAATAATTAGTTGTCAATAGGGGGGAGGCTCATTCTGGTGAAATCAATAGTAGAAGGTATTCTAATTTTCTAGATGTCTTTGGCTTTCATTCCTAAAGGGGTGATAGAGAAGCTTAGAAAATTAACTTATATATTTCTTCGATTTGGGAAAATGGATAAAAGTGGAATTCCCATTATAAAATGTCAAAGGCTTGGAATCCTAAAGGACTTGGGAGGTTGGGGTCTCAAAAACATTTTCAACTTTTTTTGGGCTCTTTTAAGTAAAAATGTCTAGAGGTTGATTTTAAGTAAAGGTTTACTGTGTCAATTGGTCATGCATAAATATATATGGCCAATTTCAGTTGAGTAGTGGATTTTATCTCCTTCCAATTATCTTCATATTGTATCAATTATTTGGAAGGTAACAATAAAGGCTTTCCCTCTTATAGGAAGGTGGTTGGTTTGGAAGGTGGGTGATGATAGCAAGATAAGGTTCCATGAGGATCCTTGGGCTAGCTGTGGTGAGAACTATAAAAAAATTGGGAACCTTCTCAATGCTCTCAATGAAAGATGTCTATATACCTTAAGCCAAACTAATAATCTTGAACTCACTTCAATCTTGAGACACGAACAAAATCTAGTAGCTTAGCTAGGACTTAGAGGTGACAATGTAGTGTTGTGGGAAGGATATCACTTAAGCATTATGTAGTAGTAATGATAGGATAAAGGAATATGTTGATGAGTTAATTTGGCCAAAGAATTATTTTGGAGGCTCAAACAATTCAAAGCTTGGTTAGAAATCATTAAGTTAATAAATTGCTTTAGAGGAGGCTACTTGTTGGTAGAAAAATGTATGAAAGCATAAATGTATATTAAGAGTGTGAATATTCATATGGTTGGATTTAAATAATAAGGTGCATAGGGATGGCACAAGTTGGGAAGGGAGGGTTGTGGGTGCTTTATTACCCCTCAAGACATCAAGTAACTTTATTTAATTGAGGGCTATAGATGAAAACAAACAACCAATTGGAATCATTGGCCATTTGTCAAGGGATATTGTCAGTAAAAACTTGAGTATAAATGGAATCTCAATCTTTGGGGGATTCAATGATCATCATCAAACATATGATTGATCAATCCCTCCATACTAGTCTAAAGCTCAAGAGAATTATAACAAGGATCCAGAGTCTTAGGTTACTCTTTGAATCACTATTCTTTTTATCATATCCAAAGGAAGATAAACTATTCTTAGTCACTTTGAATATTTTTGGGGTATGGGGCATAGCCCCATCCCCTAAGTTTTTTACCTTCTAAATAATTTATGAAGCCATCAAACTAATTTAAGAACCTATCTAGACAAGTGGATTAACTACATATGAATGCAAATCAAAGCTATTACTTTCAAGCTTTCATTCAAGTTATTTGTTTCATTGTAGGTTTAGCATTATGAAGGATCGGGTGAAAGGATGTGGTGCATATGGGAAAACCCAATCCATTATCCCAAATCTAGTCTTGACCTCCGTCTCTTCATATTTGTAGGTTGTTATTTATGTTTATGTGGCCTCTTGGCTCTTCATTCTTAGACATCGAATATCATTAGGAAATTGCATTGCTTGTTGGACTAGGCCCATCAACTGCTTAGAAGTTTTATTATGCATGTGGATACCATCATAAACAAGTTAGATTTCCTTAAAGGTGGTAGAGATAGTGTGAAAGGAAGTTTGTGGGTAACTGCAACAATTCTTAGTATCTCTTTGGAAGTCCCTATATGTTTCCTACTAGGTTATTGTGTTGTGGTTATGGATTATTGGTTCTCCACTACTTCCCCAACTTTAGGTCATCTAATTCATTTGGTAGTAAACTTAGTTTTGAAACAACAACATATTATGTAAATTAGTGTTGCAAAGGAAGGAATTGTATTTCCAATGACATCACCAAGAAATCATACCAATAGGTTTTCACTTTATGAGAACACAAACATGAAGAGGGCTATCTAGAGATGTGAAAAACACCATGATGAGTGTCTGGAAGACATAGCTGCAGTCATGAGAAAGCGAGAAACATGGAGGAAATATTGGGAAATACACAATGAGATAGAATTGAAAGCAATCTGAAGACTATTAATTTTGATGAAATCCTAGATAACAAACTGTAAGGGAAAATTGGTACTTATATAGGTTGATGAGGAATGTCCAAAGGAGAAGCTGGAGGAGGAAGCAACAAAGGTTAATGATTTACAAGACAAAGTTCTTTATTTAGAGATAGAGAAAATATGAGGATTCTAAGAACTAAGGAACCCAATTTCACATGAAGCATCAATTGGTTCACCCCCAATTATTACCATGGAGGGGGATACATTGGAGTAGAGAATATAGTACAAAGGAGATCAATATCTCTCCTACTTGGCCTCATTGTTGGTTGGAAGATATCTAGACACCATGGGTTGAATTAAATTTGTTATCAAGTCTTTGCCATGTTTTGCAAGTTTTCCTTATTGCTAGGCTAGTTTGGTCATCAATATACAAGTATTAATATGTATCTTAGAAAACTTTAGCTACGAATTAACTTTTTGAAGTCATTATTTTGGATTTGGGCCTCATATTTGGCCATTTTTGAACGATAACTTCTTCCAAACTATTTATTTTCAGGGTGTATGATGACACTACAACCATATTTTATTTTTTACTAATATATAAATTATTAGTTCCTATTAAAAAAGGGTGCATACTTGGGATAATTTGGTGAAAAGGAATATGTTTTGGTTGAGCTGATGCTCATTGTGTATATCAAATGAAGAAGCAATTTTACATTTTCTTATGTAATGTCCCTATGCTACATAGGTATGGAAGGAATTAGAGCCTTTATTGGGATTTAGTAGTGGTTGGAGGGGGGATTTTGTGAAAGAATGACTTAAGAGATGGAATGGGAATCCAACCGCAAAAACTTTAAAGCCCTTCCTATGAGTGTTGTCGGTTGCGGTATTTGGTAATTCAAGGGGATTATTTTTTATGTGGAGATGGAGGTACATTACATCTATAATATTCACATATTTTAAAATTTAAGGTAGGTTTGGGGAGGGGGACTGATAACTTTATAGAGTTGAAGGCTTTAAAAATTTGCAATTACACTAGCACGTAAGAAAGGGGCACAAAGGTTACAAGTCCTAAGAGACTCACAAGTGGTAAGAAACTAGATGCAGGACTCTTTCTCATGTGATAACTTTATTCTTTGCCTATTTTTTAGGAGATTAATACCATTAGATCAACTTTCAATTTTCTTACTTTTCATCACATCTACATAAAATGGATGTCAAGACATGTGTTTCCTCATTGGATGTCACTTGTTCAAATCCAAAGAGAGGTAGTGTATGTACACCTTCATAATTTAAAGGAGTCAAACCATTGTGTGTCCCAAAAACAAGGGAGTCTCATATGCCAATTTGGTGTCTAACATTATAGACTTAAAATTTGATTACTATTATCATTTTATCAAAATAAAGTTATATGCTGATTTCATGTTGTTGGAAAATCTAAGAAGATAAAAAATGGAGACATTTCTAATTATGCGCATGCTCTTTTTTATTAGTTCCTTACATTATTTTAGTCTTCTTGTGACTTGACATTTTGTTATCAAGTTCATAGGGGATTCTTATATGTAGGCTAGGATGGACATGAGGTTTGTATATTGATTTTGGAAATGGAAGATGTTTATCATTAGTAGATTGTGTAAAGAAGGAACCCTAGATTTTGAACTAATAAAAAATAGTTGTACTATGCAATGAAGTCAATGAATGATTCTTAGCAGGTAAAGAATGTAATTTCTATTTTGATAATAAGATTAAAATCTATTTTTCCTCACAAAACAAATAAATAAACAAACTTCAACTATAAATACACATAAGTTTGCTAGGCCTTTTAATATTTTAATATGACCCTGTAGGATGACCCTTATCATGCCCAACTGTGATTGAAACAAAACCCTACTATGAATCTGGCTCTGTGAACCCTTATCATGCCACCCTAACGGTATCAGAACGGGAAGGTTCTGGACATTGGACGCGGTTTTGTCTCTGCAGAGGGATGCGGCTGCGATGGGTAGGCTTATTGCTGGTGAGTTATTCAGTTTTGCACTAAAATTCTATGTGTTTCAGTCCTTCACACACCCACCCTCAACGGTCTCGGAATAGCCGGGGAATGGTCCCAGTTTTGTATTGTGTTTTTTGGTGTGTGGGTTGTGGCAGGTTTGTGTTGTGTTTTTCGGTATGTGGGGTTGCAGCTGTTACGCTTCCTATCGGTGAGGGTTTTTTGTATTATTTGGGTCTTACCACCTTCTGGTCCCTATACCGATAAGTATTAGTTTCTGAGCTTACAGTGTGGGTTCTCTCGCCGTTTGAGTCTCATTGGGAATACCCCTGTCTGTGTTAGGATGGCTTCAGAACCTGTCACCCTCTGCCCAACTATTTATTTGTTTTATATTTCCTGTTTTGCCGCTGGGCACATGGAGTCCCTCCCCTGACACAGGGGACTAGTACCAACCATGGAATAAAAAAGTGGGAAGCTATCGTCTTTTCTGGTCTTTACAGGTTCACTGGCATGTATTGGGAAGAGTTATACTCCTCCTCCTCTCCACCGGGACTCGACTGTTTATTTGTTAGTTGCTCGAGTCTGAATGCAGTCTTTTCTTTCAGGGTGGCATTGGGGTTTTTTAAAGTGTGATTTGATTATGTCCAGGTTTTGCGGGTGTTATCCACTTGAATGGCACCTCTCCGTCCGAGTGTCGACATCCCTCATGTTGGCACACAAAAGGACATCTATGGATTGAGGGTTGCCCAAAACACTATAGATGGGCTTATTATGAATTACATTCATCATCCATCCAGCTGGTTATTTTTACCCTTTAGCTATGTCAAGTCATATACGTGACTCTCTATATATGCAACTCACGTGTCATACGTGAGTCTCGGTTGTTGCATGTCGCGTATAGATGTATACGCGGGTTTCCTTTAGAGAAACTCGCGGATCATACGCGAGTTGCTAGTCTTGATACCCGCGTATACCTACCTTTGACATTAAAAATAAAAACACGCAATTACTTGAGATTAGTTAAGCCATTTACCTTAATCTCCTTAACTGTCTCAACCTCCTCAACCTTTGAAACTGCCTTATTTCACCTAGTATAAATACAGGCCTTGGGGAGGGTGTTGGATACATACACTTGGAGAGCAAAGTTATGCCGATGGAGGCTATACAGAAGTCTTTGGAGCAGTGGAACTCAGAATCCTTTGGCTGCAGAGGAGTCCTTGTCTCAGGCGTTGGGTTGTAATCTGAACTCTTTCCATTATTGTTAATAAAGAGAATCCTTCTTCCATATTGTGTCTTGAATGTATCTCATGTATTGTGGTTTGATAAATGTTTATGTTTCAGCATCCTGTATATGATTTATCTAACCTGTTTATTTATATGAATCATCTTGTATTTGGAATATTGATCCTTGATAGGTGAAGGAGAAAGCATCACTGAAGACTTTGGAGGAGAAGCAGAGCGGAAGAGGACAAGCTAGGATCAACCGTCGTGTATCGGGTGAGTCTTTCCCATCCTCCTATTTCCTTTACTGCACTCTAGAGTCAATTGTCTGCAAGTTTATTGAGTATGTTGGTAACCCCAGACCTTTGGTTATAAGGTGTTTATTCCTGTACAACAGAACTGGTGACTCCGCTTGGTAGCCCAGACTGCTGTAGGTTGTTTTTGTCACCCCTGACCAGTCTTTGCTTTGAAGTATGTGTGTGGTCTTTTATCCTGGTTCATACTTGTCACAGTGTTTGAAAGTCTTGTGGATTTTTCTTAGTTTTTGAGAAAAAATTTGTACCCATACGCGGGTTTCTCTTCTGCACAGTCGCATATAGAGGCCTGCATCCGTGGGTTGCTCTACTGGACAGTCGCGTACAGTACGCGGGTTTCCCTTCTATACAGTCGCGTATAAGCCTAGAAATAGGAATTTTTTAGGATTGGGTTTGCTTGTCCCTCTCTGTGTGTATTTCTTGTTTCTGTGTGGACTTTCTTTATAAATGTTGTGATGTCTGTTTGAAGACTTGTTGGTGATCACACTTTGTGCTTTTTCAAAAGCCCTTGAGTCTCTTTTGCTTGGATTATTTTCTGTTTGCATGATGAAGTAGCTTGGCTTGTTCGGGTTGTAGGTTGAAGTGTCTCTGTCCAGATTAGTGATCAGGGTCTTGGTCTTTGTTTTTCCAGTCTGTCTTTCGATATTGGTTGGTTTGTCACTTGCCTTTATAAGTCTACAGTGATTTTTGTCATTGTGTGCACCCAAGCTAGGGTTCCTAGTCTACTTTTGTTGGTTGTTTCTTGGTTATGTCAGCCTGCTTTACTTCAGTTTGTTGGTTTTATACAGTTCATTAATTCCAAGTTTACTCAAGTAGAGTGCATTTTAGGTGCATAGTAGAGTTTGAGTATTTTTAAAAGTGAAAAGAAAACATTGTCAAGCTTTTGCATTTTGCTTTTGCATAAGTAGTGTTTAT